>JAHNEJ010003239.1:0-85923 GCA_022559845.1 Amorphophallus konjac | reverse complement strand
AGAGAATTAAATTTTTTATAAATATATTATTATTTTTTGAATTTTAACCTCAAATTACTCTTTAACCTTAAAAGAACCGAAATTGTATAAATACCAACAAATTTATATAAATCTTTAACTATTTCAATTAAATACCCAAAAAAAACCCTAAAAATCCATAAAGATAGCCTAAATTCGCAGAATAAACTCTAGATCCGAACTACTAAGAATCTGATAAGACACGGGTATTACAGTCCCTCCCTCCTAAAAGAAATTTCATCCCCAAAATTTAAACGGAAGGAAAAGGAGGAAACTGAAAGGAAATTACACCCAAAAGCAGAAATAATCGAACAAGAAAAACAAGAGCGGATACCTTGGAAATAGAAAGCTGGTTTTTCCTCGTGGCTGAAAATAGACTCGCTTGAATCTACAGTCAACCACGGCACCATACTATTCTAACCAGTCCATGCCCAGAATAGCATCATAATCACTAACCGAAGTGCATATAGCCTTGCTGGCAACTGCCGATCATTGATGACAATGGGGGATTCTTCTAGGCACAATGGAGTGAACATGAAATCTCCAGACGGTAATTCAACAAGCAACTCACAGGATAGCTCAGTTATCGGCTCCTTAATGCGAGCAATGAAATCTTTGAAAATAAAAGAGTGAGTAGCACCTGAGTCGAAAGAACACGAGCTGAACGACCAAAAATCAAAACCGTACCTTCCACGAGATTGGATGCCACAACTTCTGCACGAGTGAGATGAGTAACCTTCCTCTCGACTGACGGCTAGCTGAGAAGACTGTTGGGAAGAAACTAGAGCTTGCGGATAAAACGGCTGAGGTTGAGGTGGTGGAGGAAGACTAAACTTAGACTGTTGCGGCTGGGTAAACTGCGAGAACGACTGGCTTCGACCTCAGTGGACAGTCTCGAACTACGAGACCCGACTGATCACAGTAGAAACAGACTATCGACAATGAACACGGCACGCCTGGATGACTACCACCACACCTCGGACATGGTTCAGTTGAGTCACAGAAGAATCTTAACGCTACTGGAAAGAAGGAGCTGATAGCTGATTGGAATCAGAAGACGTCGAATGATCTAATTTCCTCTTAGACCCTTGAATTTCTTAAACTTGGGCTTCGAAGAAAAAGACACACCACTGACATTACGAACAGCATAAGGAACTCCCGGTACCGACGGCTGATAAACCTGCTGGAATTGCATAGTCGGATGAACCGACCCGGCTTGAGAAAACTCTTGAGGTCTTGCCCTGTCAAGTTCTAGTGCTGCAGCCGCCTGATATTGATGGGGACATCACCTCCCATGCCCACGTTCACAGCTCGTCTCCTCGCCCCGGTTGCATCCGGAATGTTCTAGTCATTTAATTTTGAGTCCTATGTAATTTTTATTTGAGTCATTTGATGTATTTTCCCTTTTATTTGAGTCATGTTCCTAGGTCTTGTGTTCATTTCCCTAAGTTTGAGTGTCATCAGGTTGTCTAGTTAGCTATTGGGCCCAATTCATTGGGCTTGGCCCAAGGGCTCTCCCCTACCCCCTCGGTTATTTGTCATTGAGTCAATTGTCAGGGACTTTTGTAGAAATGTGGGTTTCCTATATATAGGACCCCATTCCCCCCATTCCAACTTAATGAATCAATGAATGAAAAAACTTGCCATTTTGAGAGTTTACACTTCTTATCTAGTGGAGAGATTCCATTTTTTGGGTGAGAAACCCTAGGGGAGAGATTCCCCACCCTTCCCTCTCTTAATCTCTCTTTTTCACTCCACTTTCTCTCTCCTCAACACCCAAATTCGAATTTTCTTCTCTCTCCTCCCTTCCCAACCACCTCCACTCCCCACCTACCCCATTTAAGCCTCTTCCCATTCCCCACAACCCTCATCAATACTCCACCCCTTCCCAAGACCCCCTCCACCAATCCTCTCCTCACCATCCAACCCCCAACTACCCCTCCCACTTTCCCAAGCACCCTTCCCACTACCCCAAGCACCCCTTCCCTTCCCCAACACAACCCCCCCATTCCCAAGACAAAAAATTAACCCCACCCTTAAACCTATTTTCGAATATCCTTTCCCTCTCTCCATTCCAACCAAATTCGCAGCCCCCACTACCACCATCTATTGGACCCTCTTCCAGACCTTATTCTCCACCTCCCACACCTTAGAACACCCCCTCCAAGACCCCCTTACAACCAGGGGTCACTCCCACACTCATCTACCCCCTTCCCCTTCTTCTTTCTTGGTCATTGGAAGCTACTTCGAAGTTGCAGTTTGCTGTCCAGAGGTTGCAGATGAACCAGCAACTTGCAGCGGCCACCACGACTTCCTCCGGAAGAGTTTGAAGACCCAAGAGCCATCGTCGGAAGCGTCTACCAGTCTCCTTCGCAACAGAAGTGGTTTCATCTTCTTCCGATCTCCGAGCCGTCCAGGAGGTCCATTCTCCCACAACTGCGCAGTTCTGCCTCGGCTGAGGACCTGAGCCAGATTAGAAGCTCTGCCACGACGAACCCCGAAGGAATCAGTCCACAAGTTCTTCTTAAAAGTTCTTCATCGCCCCGTCTACCTCTAGAATCAAGAAACATAACTTCATTCCGCGTTCGTGATCCAGAGTTCTCATTTTTCTCCCTCAGCTACGCAGATCTGCTACTCATAGTCTGCACCGACCAGTCGCTATTGTTCTGCATCCCCTAGTCTTCTCCGACATCGGTTGGCTTCCTCGTCCATTTTTATGCGAAGAGGACTCGTCCACGATTCCAACGACTCTGACGGCGCTTGATTCCGAGGTCGGGAGCTGCCGGGCGTTCTCTGCAATCTGCTGTTAGAAGTCTGCAACTGCAGGTCGAGAATCTGAAGCTCTGTTCAAACCTCCATCCTGGTCAGCAGCGGCTCCAGAAGAAATTGAAGAAATTCTGAGGCATTCCCTTCCCAGCTACGAAGATTTCCTCACCAGTCTCATCATCAGTGAAATTCCTGAGCGAGTTCTACAGCAGCAACACCGTCTACCTGTCCCTGTTCGGAGAGAGCAGGCAGAACCGGTGACTTCATCGTTCCATGCTTTTAACCATAGTTTCCCCTCCCCGCTTGGCCGGCTGAAGGCCCCTCCCTGTGCGGAGGTAATTTTGGTTGTAATATCCCTTAACCCCCACCCCAAGATCCCCCTCCTGTGAGAGGTGTAGTGTTGTAACTTGTTTGGGCAGGTCAAGCTACCCCGGCGCGGCGTGTGGGGATCCACCCGCCTCCCCGCTCGCCCTCGTCTCCGACCGGGACCGGTTTCTTCAAACCGGTCGAGTAAGTGCTCAAACCTTCACTCCATTTAGTGCTTGTCATTCAATATTTGTTCTTAATTCCGCTGGTTATGCGAGTGAGAGCCCGGTCCTCAAGCCCCGTTGTCTTGAGTGATCACCGTGGGAGAAGTACATCCGGTGCCTTTGGCACTTTGTCGGCCCCCTTGAATTGGGCATCCATACCCATTGGGAATCCCATCTTGGCCTTGCTGGCCCTCTACCAGCAAGGGCCCAACCCCTCAACCTCACCTTGGCATTGCCAAGTTACCCCGGGCTTGGGTGAGTGTCGATAGAGCGGTGGCCCAATTCGGCCCATTTGAATGCGATTGTGCTTGCTTGCATTAGGTCCGAGGTTGTGTCACATCAATTGGTATCAGAGCAAGTCATTGACTTGTCTCTATCAAGTCAAGTCCTAGGGCATGCTTGCATTGGAGTCATCATCAATCCGACCCTTGCATTGATTCCCCCGATCATCATGGCCACCTACTTAGCCTACTCACCACCCATGGACTTCATCCTAGATAGGGATATTACCTTTGACGGATCGCATTCTAGTGACTATCTTAGGTGGGAGGCTACCATAGAAAAGTACTTTGAAAAGACTTGGGTATATGGATGCGCGAGAGTCCGAAAGGCCAAGGGACGACTTCGGGGTCAAGCCAAGAGTAAGTGGGAACACATAGAGGGCTTAAGGAGGGTTAGAAGACAAGAACCTATTCACTCATGGGAAGAGATGAAGGTAGAACTTAGAAAGATCTACATCCCCAAACATTTCCACCCCTCCTACTCAAGCACCCCTAACCCGAGGAGCACTACCACTCCTCCACCCCCACCCGGCCAACTTGAGACCGACCATTGGTCTCCACCCCCACCACCCCCAACAATTCATCTCTCAACCATCATAACAACACTTCGCGACCAAGTCCTCTCCCTTAAGACCCAAATAAACCAAACAACCACCTCTCCACCAAATCCCATGAGGATCCCCACACTCCAACCAAAACCTCCTTCCGCAAACCTATCTATCCAAACTCAATTGGCCCCCACTACCACCCCTCCACAACCAGCCGATCCCAAGGGGAAGAGACCCCTAACCGACCCGGTTTCCCCAAAAAGGACCACCACTCACCCTATTCTCACCATTCAAACCCAAGTAGACCCCGTGTCCATCCCTCCACCTAGAACCATGACGGCCACCACCACCCAACCCAAATCCTGTCACCCAACCCACCTTCCACTTCCAAACCCCATCCTACCCCAACCTAGACCTCCACTACTTCCACTCCCAAACCACATCCTACCAATCCCAATCCAAGTTTCCCTTTACCCTCTACCCTGGGAACACCACACACAAACCCTCATCACCCCAAAAGACTCTCTCACCTCCTTGGTAGCAGAACTCATACCCAATCCAATAGTTGTGAGCACTCCAAACCCACCACCCACTTTGGAGGAAACCCAAGTCCAAGCTGAAGAAGGAACCTCACACGATGGTCTTTACCTTACACCACCCTCTCTAGTTGAGGCGGAGCTCATCTTAGGAGAACCCATTGTTAGTTGGCTAAAGGAGAGCCCAATTCGAGAGACCCCGGCCCATGTTTTCCCTCCCATAGAACGAGACCTTCCCATAGTGCCCTTCTTCTCCTATCACACTACAATCCAAGCATCCTATCAAGTGGAGACCTTAGAGGACCTCCTCAAGGGCATAGCATGGCAAGTAGAGATGACTAGCATGTTGACCCCTATGGTCGAACAACCTAGGAGCCTTAGCCTCCTACACCTATGCATAGGGTCTATCACCTCGGTTTGCACCATTGGTTGCTACACTAGCGACCTCCTTCTATTCCTCCCTACACCCGATGAGCCCAACCTTCTCCTCGATTTAGAGCTTCTTATCTCGGGTAGAAAGCCAAGCCCTCCACTCATGGCCGACTCACTTGTCAAGAACATTGGCCCAACTATAATGGAGAAGGATGACTTAGCACCTTTTAAGGATCTTGAGGACATGGAGTTCCTCCCCCTAGGTGACCCATTTTATGATCCATATGATCCATTCCAATGGGAGTCAAGGGACTCATATGACCCAACCATCTTACCAACCACCCACCCTTTCCTACCCTCACCCACCATATTGGGCCAAACCCACCTCATCTATGACCCGGGTTACACCTTGGGAGCCATGACCTTGGGCCACATTTCCCTAGGTAATGAGGTTGTGCTCCATCCCATGATGACCACATTCTTAGATCCGTTCGATCCTTTCCAATGGGAGTTCAAAGGTTGTCCCACACCTATACACATGGAAGTCACCCTTAGGAAAAACATGCATGTGTCTAGGCCTACCACACCACTTGGCATGAACACTATGTTGGGTCCATTCATTCATACCACCCACATGTCAAGTAGAAGCATGAGTGGCCCATATTCGGATGTATTGGTCCACCTTCATTTATCATGGGTCTTAAGCATGTCAAAAGCATCTACGGATGTCCAGGTCCCCCTACATTCATCACCACTTTGCATGATAGGTTCACCTACGGGTGCCCCGGCCCACCTAGGCCCACCAAAGTCTACATGACAACATTGCATGATAAGTCCACATATGGTTGCCCCGGCCCTCCAAAATCCATCAAAGTCTTCTTGGCATCAAAGCATGATTGGTCTACTTTTGGTTGCCCAGGCCCACCCATCACCCCTAGAATGTCAACATTCACAAAATTGCATGAAAGCCTTTGCAAGCACATAAGCAAAAAGAATGAGGCTTATAAGAGGCGGGCCGACTCTCATCGGCGTCACCAAGAATTCCATGAGGGTGACTTTGTGATGGTAAGGACGGAGAGGCTCTCCCCGGGAGCCAACTCTAAACTGAGGCCACGTGGGGCTGGTCCCTTCCAGGTCTTGAGGCGCATTGGTGCAAATGCCTACGAGTTAGATCTCCCTGAGGAGTATGGAATAAGTCCCACATTCAATGTCGCCGACCTAGTGCCATATAAGGGACCCACGGTGGTACCTAGTGAGGATATTGAGCCTATTCCCTCTGTTGAGAGAGCACCCACCCGTGAGGAGAGTCCACCAGCCAAGAGAGCCCAGCGTGAGCACATTGAACGAATATTGGATGAACATGTCACTACCACCAGGAGCAAGGTATACGAGCGCTATCTCGGCAGGTGGATAGATCGGTCTCGTTCGGAAGACTTGAGGGAAGTACCACTTCTACACCCTCCGAGGAGGGAAGGACACTTACTCGACGGAGTCGAGTTCTCCGCACCCCGAGAGTATGATGGGGACATCACCTCCCATGCCCACGTTCACAGCTCGTCTCCTCGCCCCGGTTGCATCCGGAATGTTCTAGTCATTTAATTTTGAGTCCTATGTAATTTTTATTTGAGTCATTTGATGTATTTTCCCTTTTATTTGAGTCATGTTCCTAGGTCTTGTGTTCATTTCCCTAAGTTTGAGTGTCATCAGGTTGTCTAGTTAGCTATTGGGCCCAATTCATTGGGCTTGGCCCAAGGGCTCTCCCCTACCCCCTCGGTTATTTGTCATTGAGTCAATTGTCAGGGACTTTTGTAGAAATGTGGGTTTCCTATATATAGGACCCCATTCCCCCCATTCCAACTTAATGAATCAATGAATGAAAAAACTTGCCATTTTGAGAGTTTACACTTCTTATCTAGTGGAGAGATTCCATTTTTTGGGTGAGAAACCCTAGGGGAGAGATTCCCCACCCTTCCCTCTCTTAATCTCTCTTTTTCACTCCACTTTCTCTCTCCTCAACACCCAAATTCGAATTTTCTTCTCTCTCCTCCCTTCCCAACCACCTCCACTCCCCACCTACCCCATTTAAGCCTCTTCCCATTCCCCACAACCCTCATCAATACTCCACCCCTTCCCAAGACCCCCTCCACCAATCCTCTCCTCACCATCCAACCCCCAACTACCCCTCCCACTTTCCCAAGCACCCTTCCCACTACCCCAAGCACCCCTTCCCTTCCCCAACACAACCCCCCCATTCCCAAGACAAAAAATTAACCCCACCCTTAAACCTATTTTCGAATATCCTTTCCCTCTCTCCATTCCAACCAAATTCGCAGCCCCCACTACCACCATCTATTGGACCCTCTTCCAGACCTTATTCTCCACCTCCCACACCTTAGAACACCCCCTCCAAGACCCCCTTACAACCAGGGGTCACTCCCACACTCATCTACCCCCTTCCCCTTCTTCTTTCTTGGTCATTGGAAGCTACTTCGAAGTTGCAGTTTGCTGTCCAGAGGTTGCAGATGAACCAACAACTTGCAGCGGCCACCACGACTTCCTCCGGATGAGTTTGAAGACCCAAGAGCCATCGTCGGAAGCGTCTACCAGTCTCCTTCGCAACAGAAGTGGTTTCATCTTCTTCCGATCTCCGAGCCGTCCAGGAGGTCCATTCTCCCACAACTGCGCAGTTCTACCTCGGCTGAGGACCTGAGCCAGATTAGAAGCTCTGCCACGACGAACCCCGAAGGAATCAGTCCACGAGTTCTTCTTCAAAGTTCTTCATCGCCCAGTCTACTTCCAGAATCAAGAAACAGAACTTCATTCGGCATTCGTGATCCAGAGTTCTCATTTTTCTCCCTCAGCTACGCAGATCTGCTACTCATAGTCTGCACCGACCAGTCGCCATTGTTCTGCATCCCCTAGTCTTCTTCGACATCGGTTGGCTTCCCCGTCAGTTTTTCTGCGAAGAGGACTCGTCCACGATTCCAACGACTCTGACGGCGCTTGATTCCGAGGTCGGGAGCTGCCGGGGCGTTCTCTGCAATCTGCTGTTAGAAGTCTGCAACTGCAGGTCCGAGAATCTGAAGCTCTGTTCAAACCTCCATCCTGGTCAGCAGCGGCTCCAGAAGAAATTGAAGAAATTCTGAGGCATTCCCTTCCCAGCTACGAAGATTTCCTCACCAGTCTCATCATCAGCGAAATTCCTGAGCGAGTTCTACAGCAGCAACACCGTCTACCTGTCCCTGTTCGGAGAGAGCAGGCAGAACCGGTGACTTCATCGTTCCATGCTTTTAACCATAGTTTCCCCTCCCCGCTTGGCCGGCTGAAGGCCCCTCCCTGTGCGGAGGTAATTTTGGTTGTAATATCCCTTAACCCCCACCCCAAGATCCCCCTCCTGTGAGAGGTGTAGTGTTGTAACTTGTTTGGGCAGGTCAAGCTACCCCGGCGCGGCGTGTGGGGATCCACCCGCCTCCCCGCTCGCCCTCGTCTCCGACCGGGACCGGTTTCTTCAAACCGGTCGAGTAAGTGCTCAAACCTTCACTCCATTTAGTGCTTGTCATTCAATATTTGTTCTTAATTCCGCTGGTTATGCGAGTGAGAGCCCGGTCCTCAAGCCCCGTTGTCTTGAGTGATCACCGTGGGAGAAGTACATCCGGTGCCTTTGGCACTTTGTCGGCCCCCTTGAATTGGGCATCCATACCCATTGGGAATCCCATCTTGGCCTTGCTGGCCCTCTACCAGCAAGGGCCCAACCCCTCAACCTCACCTTGGCATTGCCAAGTTACCCCGGGCTTGGGTGAGTGTCGATAGAGCGGTGGCCCAATTCGGCCCATTTGAATGCGATTGTGCTTGCTTGCATTAGGTCCGAGGTTGTGTCACATCAGATCATCCATCATTGTATCGAGTGGCAATAAAAGCTGCCTAATTCTGCTCAATAGAATTACTCGATTGTTCTTGCAAAATATGGGTGCATAAGGAAATCTATGAATTTTTGACAGTACTCAGCACAATATGGTACCTGAGTCACTCATGAATTGGTGCATCTATAGCCATTCGGAGTCGCCTATAGGTGCGCTCGAAGGAAGTAAAGATCTTGCCATGATCAGACGAAGCGGACGAGAAACGAAACGCAACCTCCCACTCGGTGGTCCACCACACGAGTGCTGCTCCTGAAGCTGAAAAGTAGCCAGCATGACTTTATCATCCTCGGTGCAATCCATGGAACGAACATGTGCTCGGTGCATCAATCCATACTCTGGCTGCATCTAGATCCGCTTGACCTTCAAATGTCGGTGGGTGGAACAGCAGAAATTCCATGAGTGCTCTGCCACGACCACCAGGCAAATCATCTTGAGGAACTGGAACAGGCAAACTTGAGCTGGAGCTAGCACAACAGGAGGAGGAGCGGGCACAATAGGAGGAGGCAAAGTGTCACTCTCTTCCTGGGGAACAGGAGCTCTTCTTTTACGAGGCGGCATCTAGAAAACACACGACAACGGAAAACCCATTAGTAATGACGGAAAACATCCTAAGCCAGCAATAGACGACTCAAGTGGACTTGCTCTGGACCCGACAAATGCAGTTTCAATTCCTTATACAAATCCCAACATCGCTCTGATACCAACTATAACGACCCAGAGCTCGGATACCGATATACCGATAACATCGATACACCGATACCAAAAACTAGGGACGCCACCCAAGAGGCTGATGAGGCCCCGTAAGGGTTAAGGGAGTTTGTCGGGGGGATGCATAACGAATTGTAATTACAAACGCGCAATATTAAATTAGAACAGTAATTAATAAATTTCGTGCGGAAGTAATTTAAAATATCAGAGTGATAAAATATAGACACTAGTCCAGATTTACAAATAAACAAGTCTCAACAAAAGAAAAGTCCATGTACAACTACACGGGGCATACCCCGGTCAAAAGTACACAAAAGGACGAACCGACTACTGTTGGCTCGACTAAGGACGGTCGCCGGAAAACACGGGAACCACCGGCAGATGACTGGGGTGGCTCACCTGAAAGAGTAAAGGGTGAGTCACAGCTAGACTCAATAGGGGTCACACGGATCCCTGCCTCGAACTAAACATGCAGTCATGCAAATATAAAAGCAATTAGACATGCATTTAAACAATAAACAGATAATGGCATAATTAAAACACAATTAAAGTAAAGCTGTAAACCCTATCTAAGCAGTTTGAAATGGCTAACTATATGCAAATTTAATTAAATAATAGTGTCAGGAGCTAAATCTACTAATAGAATAAACCTCAACTAACTGAGTGATAGTGAGAGAAAGGAAGACCCACTACAAAGTAGAGACCAGATGCGTCCATTGACGGCTTATACTGCATCTCGAGCAACTCACGTGGATCGAGTCCCAAGTGAGAGGCGTAAAAGGACCAAACCAAGTACTGGTCAGAGCAGCACTCATCAGTGCCAGTCCTAGTCTCTGACCACGTATGCACACACTGACTCCTGCCTAGAGCCAGGCCTCTAGCTAGTCCCCCCCCCCCCCGTAGGACGCTACGGTAGAAAGAGCCGGGGGCCCACGGAACTAGCTTAAAAACCGTACAACGGGAACGCCCCTCCACCTCTCCCGGGTTGGCCGACACTGGAGGCGCTGGGACTACGACTAGTGGTTCCATCACAAGGAGAGAGAAAGCAACTCTACTGGGATCTAAAAGTAAGCCATAGTTTTATAAAATAACTTAAACACGGCGTAAATGCAACATGGAATGCCTTAAGAATTGAATATGCAACTATTGAAATCATAAGGGGTGTGACGGTCGAGAGCTACTGCGTCACAGTGTGTGATGGTCGAAGGGTGGTGCGCTACACAGGCTGTAACGCGTCCCCATTAGGCCGTTAAAGTCACCCGAGGGTATAAACCCATAGTTTTTCTACAGGATGTAACGCACCAGGAGTGGCGCGCTACACGGCTCTGACGGTCATACGATAGACTGTCAGGCCAACCGCCCTATAAGGTCAACGGTCATGTAACGGTCTATAGGTCGACCGCTACACAGAATGTGACACCCCTAGAGTGGGCCATCACAAGGCGTGTAACGCACCCCTTAAGGGCCGTTACAGTGTGACGATCACTGGAAGGACCGTTACACGAGCGGGAAATTGAAAGGGCGAAGTACGAAACCGAACTTCCTCCCGATCGAGTCAGAACGACGGGAAAATGTGAAAAACCTGTAACCCTGTCAAACCACAACATTCTACAGCTAATCTATACATCAAAACATAAAAACAATGCCCATGGAGTGATTTTCAGGAAATTAGGCTAAATTACACTAACATTGGGATTTTCATGTAAATTGAGGAAAATGACCGTGCATGGCGGTGCAAGTGGTTTCAAAATGATCCTAGCGAGGCGAGGATTGCATCCCCCTACCTCAATCGCGACGAGAACCAAGTTTGGGCCGCATGCGAGCGAAGGGACGCCGCGGCTCTTCTCGCCCCGTCTCGCCTCCACGCCCCACGAACCGCGACGAGGTCAGCACCCACGCATTCCTCGTGACAAGCCAATTCCGATGGTACCTCCCCCGCCTCGATCTACGGCCGATGGCGCCGAAACCGGGAGAGAGGGAGAGTGGGCGCGTGAGCGAGAGAGAGAGGGGGTGAGAGAGAGAGTGAAAACGAGAGAGAGAGAGAGAGAGTGAAAACGAGAGAGAGAGAGAGAGAGAGAGTGATCAAAGGGGAGAGAGAGAGAATTAAAATTTTTATGAATATATTATTTTTTTTGAATTTTAACCTCAAATTACATTTTAACCTTAAAAGAACCGAAATTGTACAAATACCTAATAAATTTATATAAATCTTTAACTAATTCGATTAAATACCCGAAAAAAACCCTAAAAACCCGTAAAGATAGCCTAAATTTGCAGAAAAAAATCTAGATCCGATCTACTAAGAATCCGATAAGACACGGGTCTTACACAGGTGGTCGGCCGGGTCGGTGGTGCCATCATATGAGGCGAATGTCGGTAGTTGTAGCTTTGGCGGGATGGGGGCTTCCATGATCTCCCTGGAGAAAGGAGCGTGGAAATCTTGGTCGTCGTCAATGAGGCCGCGATTCTTGGCGGTCAGGAGGAAATCGTCTAGGTGCCGGACTTTGTCCTTTATCTCTTCGAATCGTTGGAGCCGGTGGTCCATGTCCGGGTTGGAATGGAGAGGGCTGCGCACCTTAGGCGTAGGCACGTTGCGTGATCGTCGGGTCCTTGTGACGGAGGCGTGGGACACCTCCCGTACCTACCGAAAATTTTCCCTGGCCTGGCCTTCTCTGCCCTCCCGTCGCTCGGGTGGGGCGTGTTGGAGCCTCTAGTCCCGGAGCTCTCGGCATAATTCCGTCATGACTCGTATTTCCTGGCGAAGCTCATCTAGGTCACCTCTGGTGACCTCTTGTCGGCGGTGCGAGGAAGAATCTACTTGCGACTCCCGACGGGAGTTGGGTCCCTGATGGGATCCTCGCCCCCAGTTGCTGGCGTTGCGGAGGCTTCCACAGGGCGTCATAGCCTTTCGCTCGTGTTTCCACAGACGACGCCAAGAAGTGTCGCTGCAGGAAAATGGTTCCTAGGCCACGTACCACCTTCTCTATTTATTTGTTGGGGAAATCGTCTCGCGCCCGTGGATGCCTACACACGCCAAGAAACCAGAAGGGCGTCAGAAGGAGTCCCAGGTGTTACCCCAGGGGACAACCCTCCGATGCTTAAGTCAGCAAGGGATTCAATGAGCGATAGAGAGGAGCAAAGTAAGAGAGAAGTAGAAGCCGCAGTAGTTGATCCAAGAGGCGTGTAGATCCTCTGCACGCGTGCTCACCGCTCCCAGTGGGCTCTCGGAGAGTGCTCGCTGGGTGGTAAGGCCGTGCCGGAGGAAGTGGCTCTCTGGACGTAGTAGATGGCCTCTCTGTCATAGTTGTAGGGCGAGTTGCTTTCTTCTCTATAGGGAGCTGTGGTGGCAGAAGTATCCGTCGTATCTCCTCTTGCGTAGTAGTATGGGGTCTAGTAGAAGAATCTACCGCGTCCTTCTCTTCTGTCGATGTCCCTTTTATATGGGCTGTCATGGAGCGAGGGCCTCATCCCTTGATAGAGAAGGGTCCGTTTAGTAGAGCAACGTTCCTCTGCTATGTTGGTGGGAGTTTCCCGTTAGAGGGCGATAGCCCCGACGTCGGCCATTCCCTGGGCGAGTCTTACGGCACTCATGGCGCGTGCTCACTCATTATGGGGTCAAGGCCGGCGTCGTGGGGGTAACGGTCGGTCGTCAGAGTATCCTCCGGTGAGAACTGCGCTTGGGCCTGCCTCATTGGCGTCGTGGAATTCGATGCTCCTTTGGGCCGGTGATCCTTTTACTGAATTGGGAGTGCATGTTCGCCCCTTGCGTGGACTCAGCGCTTCTGAACCTTCATGGGCCGCTCACGCTTGGGCCGTTTGATGCGGGATGGACACGCGACCTGGGACTCTAGCTCGCGATCGCCCCTAAGCGAGGGAAGACATGGGACCGTGCACGGTTGAGAAACAGGCAGTGAGTCTCGGGTATCGGCTTTCCGCGTATACTCGGATCGAGTCACGGGACAGGTCACTCTCGCTCTCTCGCAGCGGTGATAAAAATGATATAACCGGCTAATAACTCATCACATGCAGCGGCATATACAAATAAATACGAGTAAAGCAAATCCGAGTAAGAGAGCGAACACGATACCTCCATGCTCCGGGCGTGGGGAAGTTGACCCCGGCCAGTTACGGTAACTCCCGGTACAATGGTAAAAACTTAATTATAACAGTGAATTTTATTGCTCACTCCACGCAGAGAGGTAAAGGGCTCACTACAAGAAAATGCGGCTTTTGTGACGGCCTTATTCCTTCGCAATTCCGTCGCAAAATCCGTCGCTAACAGATTTTGCGACGGAATAAGGCCGTCTTAAAAACTTAGTCACAAATAACCGACGGCTTTTATTCCGTCCTAAATTCCAGATGGAATAAAAATCCGTCGCAAATTTCGTCGGTAATCAAACATATACGGACGTCTTACAATCTGTCTGAAGTTGCGACGGAATAATTCCGTCTAAATATCCGTCTCAAATTTTCCGACGCAAATTTATTTCTGTCCTTATATCCATCACAAAATACAGACGGATCCGTCTCAAAATCCGTCTGAAGTTTGCGATGGAACAATTCCGTCTAAAAATCCGTATGTACTTTCGGACTAACTCGTCTGAAAATCCATCTTGCATTTCAGACAGATTTATTTCCGTCCTTATATCTGTCGCAAACTTCAGACGGATCCGTCTCAAAATCCGTCCGAAATCTTTTACACCTTTTTTTAAAATAAAAAATATGTATTAAAAACCTGTTTACAAAATAACCGAAAACAAAAAATACACACGAATAAAAAACATAAAAGTATCGAGTATCACAATTAAACACAAGCACACAAAAATAAAAAACCTATTTAATTTAAAGTACATCAAATATCAATAAACTCATCAGCGTTACATAGAAAAGTATACAAAAAAATCAACAAATATCCTCCAGATCGTCCATATCTTCACCCCCCCCCCCGCCCTGCTCATCTCCTCTGTCGCCGCTCGCAGAAGAATCCTCCTATATTAAAAAATATATACATAGATAAAAAATTAGTATAAAGATAAATTAAATATTTTATTAGATTACATGAATTTAGATCAAACATAATATCAAATCGATGACTGTAAAGATATCCGATTTTAGACCCCCGGACCCGACTTTTTTAATTTTAAACCAAGTGCATTTACAAAATGTACTTTTGAGCGTCGGGCTCAAACCGGATGTCCGATTTGGAATCCGTCAGCTCTCACAAGTCACGTCTACCTCCCAGGTCATGTTGGAACAATCGGAATGCCGATCAGATCAGTATTTCACATTCTGGACCCCCGAACCCCAACTTTTTGAATTATTCTAAACTAAGTTAGTTTTCATTTGAATTGAGTTATTTTAGCGTCGGGCTCAAACCGGATATCCGATTTGGAATCCGTCAGCTCTCACAAGTCACGTCTACCTCCCAGGTCGTGTTGGAATGATCGGAATGTCGATCAGATCAGTATTTCACATTTTGAACCCCCGGACCCGACTTCTTTAATTTTAAACCAAGTGCATTTACAAAATGTACTTTTGAGCGTCGGGCTCAAACCGGATGTCCAATTTAGAATCTGTCAGTTCTCACAAGTCACGTCTACCTCCCATGTCGTGTTGGAACGATCGGAATGCCGATCAGATCAGTATTTCACATTCTGAACCCCCGAACCCCTACTTTTTTGAATTATTCTAAACTAAATTAGTTTTGAAAACTAACTTAGTTTTGAATTGAGTTATTTTAGCGTCGGGCTCAAACCGGATATCCGATTTGGAATCCGTCAGCTCTCACAAGTCACGTCTACCTCCCAGGTCGTGTTGGAACGATCGGAATGTCGATCAGATCAGTATTTCACATTTTGGACCCCCGGACCAGACTTCTTTAATTTTAAACCAAGTGCATTTATAAAATGCACTTTTGAGCGTCGGGCTCAAACCGGATGTCCGATTTGGAATCCGTCAGCTCTCACAAGTCACGTCTACCTCCCAGGTCGTGTTGGAACGATCGGAATGTCGATCAGATCAGTATTTCACATTTTGGACCCCCGGACCTGACTTCTTTAATTTTAAACCAAGTGCATTTACAAAATACACTTTTGAGCATCGGGCTCAAACCGGATGTCTGATTTGGAATCCGTCAGCTCTCACAAGTCACGTCTACCTCCCAGATCGTGTTGGAATGATCGGAATGTCGATCAGATCAGTATTTCACATTTTGGACCCCCGGACCCGACTTCTTTAATTTTAAACCGAGTGCATTTACAAAATACACTTTTGAGCATCGGGCTCAAACCGGATATCCGATTTGGAATCCGTTAGCTCTCACAAGTCACGTCTATCTCCCAGGTCGTGTTGGAACGATCAGAATGTCGATCAGATCAGTATTTCACATTTTGGACCCCCGGACCCGGCTTCTTTAATTTTAAACCAAGTGCATTTACAAAATATATTTTTGAGCGTCGGGCTCAAACCGGATGTCTGATTTGGAATCCGTCAGCTCTCACAAGTCACGTCTACCTCTCAGGTTGTGTTGGAACAATCAGAATGCCGATTTACAATGATTCTTTAATTTTAAATAATTCTTCCAAACTGAGCTCATGGAAAAGACTCATGGAAAAGAATCACCTGTGCCGCTTGTGCAGTGGTGGTGGATGCATGAGAGAGAATTCTCGCTTGGGAGAGTAGGCCAGTGAGTGCCTGCAACATGGTTGCCTGCTGGGTAGACATCTCCTCTCGGAACTGACGCTGCATCTGCAGCTGTAAATCAAAAATCTGGCTAGACATCTCCGATCGGACGATGTCTCTGACGTCGCTGGCAGAAGTACTGGGGGCATGTTGAGGTATACTGAAGGCAGAAGTACTGGTTTGGGCAGAGTTCGAACTCGCACACGATGATATCACCGCGCTAGAGTCCATGCTCTCCCCAAAACCATATATCCGACCCTTCTTCGGTACACCAGCTGCGGCCACCCATTCTGCCGGATCCAACTCCGGCTGCTGCCCCTCTCCCTCCCCGTACTTCTCTGTCACAGCTCTGCTATATGTTTCCTACAAATAAAATAAAATAATTAGTCAATTTCATATGAATCAATCCGATTTAAATGAACGGTAGAAGTTGCACATGTAGATAAACTTACCGCTACTGAACGAGCTCTCGCACTCACAAATTGACATGTCGCCTTCTTTTTGTGTGTTCTGTCGAACACCTCGAGGAACGTCGGAGCTCGATTAAGCTCCACAGCCTGTTATATAATTCATAGTAAAAAATTGTCATATATATTAATAAAATGTAAGAAGATAAATTGAAACATTACTTACCATTTTATTTTTATGAGTCGCGAAAGAGACGGACCCACATGTATGCAAATTTGCCTCCGGTTGTGACGCCCTATTTGATTTGGCTTTTTGGGACTTTTCTATCCACTTGGGGTCGGCAAATTTGTCACATAGTATGTCCCAATCCTCCTTCCTCATCCATAGAGGACGGTGCTCCTTCCACAGCTGTCGGTCTTCACTCCCACCAGCATTTTGTTTAGCCTTCCTCTGAGCCGCATATACTCTCTTTCGATAATTTGTCTTCACAATAGACTCCCAGGCAGACGACATCGTGCCGCATCATGTCCACCCGTGAATCGATAAGTCCAGCTGTAAATAAATTAAGCTTCACAATTAATATACTGTTGTGAATTGAGTTTGGAAAAGACTTGAATTAAATGACATAGTTACTTACTAAGAACATGTCGAACAATGAATCGCGGACGCCCATCGAAAATCTTTGAAAGACAAAGCTGGCCCGGGCACATGTGCCATTACTAGGCTAATAGCATGATGGACAGCATCGGAAGGTTCTAATTTTTTCCTGCAATTGCAAATGTCAAAGTATTCATATTAGAAACTTACCGCTAATAATTAATGAATGTAAAATAGCCTTATAAATATACCCGGAGATCCAGCAGGGGCGACGTCCATCATGGACAGTGCCTCCCTCGTGATGACTGCTGGCATCGTCAACTGGCTGCTGAGTGGTGGGGGGGCCCTGTAGAAGTCAGAGGTGGTGGGAGGGCTGTAAGTATTAATTTTCATAAGTAAATGCAACATGTTACTGAAAATTAAAATATATATACCTGTAGCGGGAGGTGGTGGGGGTGGCGTCTGTACAGGTGGTGGGAGGGCACTAGGACCTGTAAGAATTAATTCACATTAGATAAATGAATATTTTGCAAGAAATTCAAAGAAATACATAGGTGGGAAAGCATTAATTTTCATAAGTAAATGCAACATGTTACTGAAAATTAAAATAGATATACCTGTAGCGACAGGTGGTGGGAGGGCACTAGGACCTGTAAGAATTAATTCACATTAGATAAATGAATATTTTGCTGAAATTCAAAGAAATATATAAGTGGGAAAGCATTAATTTTCATAAGTAAATGCAACATATTACTGAAAATTAAAATAGATATACCTGTAGCGGGAGGTGGTGGGGGTGGCGTCTGTACAGGTGGTGGGAGGGCACTAGGACCTGTAAGAATTAATTCACATTAGATAAATGAATATTTTGCTAGAAATTCAAAGAAATACATAGGTGGGAAAGCATTAATTTTCATAAGTAAATGCAACATGTTACTGAAAATTAAAATAGATATACCTGTAGCGGGAGGTGGTGGGAGGGCACTAGGACCTGTAAGTAGTGGTGGTGGCGTCTGTACAAGTGGTGGTGAGCCGACACTTGGACCTATAAAAAAATTCTTTTAAGTTAGTAAATAATTAAAATATTTATATAGCTAACTTATTGATCAAATATACATGTGTCTGAAGAAGATGCTAACGAGGAGGGAGTAGCGCCCCTCTCACTGCCTTGTCTCCTCCCACTCCCAGTACGACCTCCTCGCACCATTTCCTTATTAATAACAAAACAATTAATACATATTAATCCACAATTATATAAGGCTAGACAAATGTTATTTAAAATTATGCTTAAAAAGTAAGAACATCTTACTAAATTATCAAAACATGCCTCCCTCATGTTGATATATCTAGCTCATCATCATCATCTTCGTCATCCATCGTAGTCTCATCAGATTCGAACTCTTCCTCTTCATCTGACTCCTCCTCCCCTCTAACATGAACATTTAACTCCGTCGGATCGATTTCTTCCACTTCATCTTCCTTACGTAATGACAGTGGCTCATCAGATTCATCCAGATTAACATGTGTGGAACCGATAAGGCCAACTTCATCTGATTGAAAATATTCGGCGCTGCCAAGCTCTGAGACATTTTCACTCATATTTAACTCATAAGTGAGAAAATATTTTGCTTTAACCCTGCAAACTGCCCACCAATCTTTATTCTTGGACGATGGATACCTTGAATAATACACTTGGTGGGCTTGTGCGGCTAAAATGAACGGTTCATAGGTATTAAGTTTATACTATGTTTGACATCGACAATCCCAATAGACGTGTCATGTCGAACTGAATTAGGATCAAACCAATGACACTTAAATAGGTATACATGATTGTCTCGTCCCAAATACTGAAGTTCTATGACTTCCTCGAGAATACCATAGTAGTCTAATTCCACTTCATTGTATACACTTCCCTTAACAGATACGCCGCTGTTCATCGTAGACTTACTTCGTCCATAATCCCTCGTATGAAATCTGTATCCATTCACAATATATCCTGGATAGGCACGTGCAACGTTCGAGGGGCCATAACTTATCTCTTGTACTCTCTGATCACTAATGAGACCTTGTTCAACCTATATGTAAAGTAGAGTAGTTAAATATTTTTGAACAATTACGTCAATATTAGTAAATGCAAACATATATATTGAACGATCGACACTAACTTGATATCTCAACCATTTGGCAAAAAACTTCTCGCGTTCTTTTTCAATCTCTACGTCCTGGATATTTGGACATTTTTGTGCTAATTCTGAATCAAATTGTCTGCAATATAAATGCACTACTACTTTAAATGAACTACAGAAGAAGGATGAACAAGTTATGGCATTGCTGGAAATGTGAGTTAAGAACTTACTCAACATAAGGTTCAATCTCATTACAATTCAGAAGAATATATATCTCAGCAGCGTACAACTCTCTATCTTCGAGCGTGCGGGTCGAGCAACGTCCGAAAGCACGTCCAGGATGCTTAAATATAGAGAGCCGATCTGACGAATCATCAACTCCCCCATCATCATTACGTGAAGGTCGAGTACGACGAGTTTGAATATCTGGCTCAAAGTACATGGAACAGAAGTTCGAAATTTCTTCAATAACATATGCCTCAGCAATCGAACCTTCCACCTTTGCCTTGTTGCGAACTTTCATTTTCAGTTCATGCATGCACCTACAACAACAATTCAGATGGCAATGACATGTAGCGACCATGGACAACATGTATGTCTTCATGAAAATTCTCACATACCTCTCAAATGGATACATCCATCGGAATTGTACTGGCCCTCCGACAATAGCCTCGTATGGCAGATGGACGACCAGGTGCTCCATCGAATCAAAGAATGCCGGAGGAAATATCTTCTCTAACTTGCAAATAGTTTTGACCACATTTTCTTCAAGAGTTTGTACGTCCCGAAGTCTGAGTTCTGATGCACATAAAATCTTGAAAAACTGACTCAGCTCGGTCAGTGCTCCCCATATAGGCTTCGGCAACAAATCACGAAATGCAATGGGCACTAGCCTCTCCATGAACACATGACAGTCGTGACTTTTCAGACCATATATTTTTCCCTCATTAACATTCACACAACGGGCTATGTTGGATGCATATCCATCTGGAAATCTCAATTGTTTCAACCACTGGCACACTTCCTTGATCTGTGTATCATTAAGCACGTAAGTTGCTTTTGGCTGCACAACCCTTCCATTTATGTTTTGTAGTTCCAGTTCTGGACGTTTACAAAGCATCTTTAAGTCCATGCGCGCTTTGGCGTTGTCCTTTATTTTGCCTTTAACATTCATGACCGTGTTGAACACATTATCAAAAAAATTCTTCTCGATATGCATGACATCTAGATTGTGTCGTACAAGAAGAGTTGACCAATAAGGCAATTCCCAAAAAATACTTTTCTTGTTCCAGTTGTGATCCTTTCCAAAACTATTCAGTTGTCGTGTGCTACCAGACAATTGTACTACATCTGGTAAATTTTGCACCCGTGTCGCCATATGTCGACCCGACACCCGTTGCAAGTCTGCTTCATCTACTTCAACAGTATTTTTTTAAACGAGTCTTTTTGCCTTCGAAAAGGATGGTCACTTGGTAGCAACCGCCGATGGCAATCAAACCAGCATGCTTTTCCACCATGTTTCAATACAAATGATTTGGTATCTTCCATACAGTAGGGACATGCTAACCTCCCATGTGTGCTCCAACCAGATAGCATTCCATATGCAGGGAAGTCACTTATTGTCCACATCAGTGCAGCCTTCATAATAAAATTTTGCTTCCTACGTGCATCATAAGTAACAACTCCATCAGTCCATAAAAAATTGAGCTCATCAATCAACGGCCTGAGATATATGTCCAAATTTTTTTCGAGACTTTTTGGACTAGGAATTACTAAAGACAAAAATAGATTTTCTCGCTTCATGCACATGTCTGGCGGAAGGTTGTACGGTGTCATGAACACTGGCCAACAAGAATAAGATGCCACTGAACCACCGAATGGATTAAAACCATCTGTGCATAAACCCAACCTAACATTACGTGGCTCCTTTGAGAAAGCAAGATGAGTACGACTGAAGTGGGTCCAAGTTTCACCATCGGCAGGATGACTTATTATATCATCGGCACGGCGTACTCTTTCACTGTGCCATGTCATATGTAGAGCTGTCTTTGAGGACATATACAGCCGCTGCAGCCTAGGCACAAGAGGGAAGTATCGCAATGCCTTGTAAGGTACATCTTTTCGCTTTGAATTGACACCTCCCTTAGGTTTGAATCTGTCATGGCCGCAAATAGAACATGATATCTTATCTGCATCGTCTTTGTAATATAACATACAATGATTCGGGCATGCATCTATTTTCACATATCCAAGTCCTAGCTCATTGACCATCTTTTTTGCACGATAATAAGTTTCTGGCAACTTCTCGTCTCGAGGCAACATACTCTTGATCAAGAGGAGGAGACGGTCAAAACAAGTCTCACTGATGTGAAATTCAGATTTTAAGTTCAACAACTGTGACACTGCAGACAACCGAGTGTGCTTTTCACAACCATCCCATAGCGGCTCATCAGCATCACTAAGTAGTTGATAAAATATTCCGGCTCTCTTATTCGGCACTTCTTCCATATATGCATGTTCGCCATTAACATTAAAACTAGGACCATCTGCATCCACAACCATATCCACGTAAGAACTTCTGGTTGCAATATTGTCAGGCTCAAACCTCCAGAATTCCTCACCATGACACGTCCAATTCGTATAACCATCCGCAAACCCTTTCTTGTACAAATGATGTTGCACATCCCATGGTGAATGCCACCTCAAGTTTCTACAACTTGAACAAGGGCAACGAATGTGACCGTCGCAGTCTATTGCTGCGTTTGGATTCCTCAATGCAAACTGAATGAAACTCTCAACTCCATGCTTAAAATCATCCGACACCACCCGGTCAACTATTCTACGATACATCCATGAACGATCTGTCAACATTTCGCCTGCACCCAATAAATGTTAATACACAAGTAACTTTTAAATCATTACTCTTGAAAATAAACCCGACCCATTCCTCACATCGTTGGTCGCAGACCATTTGTAGTTGGATGAGGACTATTATTTAGATTATCACTTTTTAACCCATCCATGAAGGTTTGATCGCACAATCACTTACTATATGTGTTGCATAATTTACTGAAAATTTCGGCAGCATCTCCCCACACTTCTCCGATATACCAAAAATATTTATTGATTTTAAAGTTTTCTTAAACACTTATAAGTAAGTGGTTAAGAAAACACTCAAAATCAATAAAGGTATATCGAAGAAGAGTGAGGAGACGCAACCGACATTTTCAGCAAACCATACAAACACATATAGTAAATGACTGCCTAAGTGCGATCAAACATTCACAGACTGTCCAAACGGGACAATTCAAGACTTTGAGGTAGATATATACATTCTCATAAAAAAATGAGAACATACACATCAATCCCAAAGTCTTGAACGGGAAGGTTCATTGACACGGGTTTAACATGCTCTCATGAGATGCGTGTAATGTTAGGTCGCACCCACGCACCTCAGCTCACATGGAATACCCCATGTGTTTATATAACATAAAATTAAATAACATCGCACTTATCATTCTGCATACATCCGTCTAAATAATATCTAATTTAAAAAAATATTCAAATGAAGAACATCAAAACTAAACAATCCACATTTTTGAGTCAGATCAACATCAAATTTCTATTACAATCATGTTTAAAAACACATTTATATGCAATTAAAATCCACAAGGTTTGAAATCACAAGCAGAATTTTTAGAGTATTTACCTATTGCTATAAGTCAACTATTGCTATAGACGAACTAAAATTTTAAAATTATTCTTAGTTATCTATTTATCTTGTTGATTAGTTTGTTTAGTGCGAGGGCAGCCCATGGGGTCCCTTTTTTTTGAGGTGAATGATCTCATTTAAATGACTTTGGGTCTGCCGACCCGAGGAAGGGGCAACCTAGAGGCTGGTCCCATAACCCAGAGATATGTCTCTAGAGGGTCCCACAACCCGGAGGTTAGACCTCCGAGTCTTCTTCTTCCCCTTGTTGTTGATTGCCTTTTTTGTTATCCAAAATCTTGAATTTATTTACAACCTTCTAAAAAAATCTAGGATCAAAGAATCTCAAGAAATTTTCATTTTTGCTTCTGAGTATTCTAGCCAGAGCTATCCAAATATTGACGTCTAGACCTAATCTAATATGCTCTACCATTCCTAACAAGTCCTAAATGTCTGGTTTCTTATTACTTGGTCTCCCATTTTTGTGGTGTACGCATGAAATATGTTCCTAGGGTAAATGATTGTGCATCCACATGCATAGGGTAAACCCAATGCCGTAAGGCTCCCATCATTGTAGGGTCTATGGAGCGTCAGTTCGTTGGTATGCAGACTTATCCATGACCTTTTGCAAAAGGGTTGTGGATTTTGAGCACCAGCATGTTTGGTGTTCATTGTTTGCATGAATCAGCAGGCTGACTTAATTTACTTATTGCTCGCTATAAACTTTATTATAAATGTGTTATGAAACGAATAACAAGTGTAACCTTTGCTACTTGGGAAGTGCTTCATCTTTGTCACACATCTTCATTGTTAGAATATCATTCCTTCCTAGAAAAAATGTTGATCTTCTTGACTGCTCTCAACAAGAGGATAGAAAGCACTTACAATGGGAACTGATTGTCTGATGCAGGTCTTCTGGTCTTATGGTGTTTTCCTTCTTGACTGCCCTCCCCCTCCTGCTGACCCCCTCCACCCACCGCACCCCCTCCCCCCAGCGCCCCTCCCCCTACACCGACAGCCCATCCACCCACCGCACCCCCCTCCACCGGCAGCCCCTCCCCCTCCACCGGCAGCATCTCCCCCTCCTGCTGACCCCCCTCCTCCTCCACCGCACCCCCCTCCACCTCATGCTGACCCCCTCCACCTCATGCGACCCCACTCCCCCTCCACCGCACCCCCTCCCCCTCCCGCGACCCCCCCTCCACCGCACCCCCCTCCCCCTCCTGCGCACCCCCTCCACCGCACCGCTTCTGCGACCCCCTCCCCCTCCTACGACCCCCCCTCCATCGCACCCCCTCCACCGCAACCCTCCTGTGACCTCCTCCCCCTCCACCGCACCGCCTCCCCCTCCTGCGACCCCCCCTCCACTGCACCCCCTCCCCCTCCTGTGACCCCCCTCCCCCTCCACCGCACCCCCTTCCCTGCTGTGACCCCCTCCCCCTCCTGCTGGCCCCTCCACCTCCTAGAACAACCTCCCCCGCCACCGGACCCCCCCCACCAGAACCCCTCCCAGATGCCCCTCCCACCGAGCTCCCCATCCCCCCTCCCACCGAGCTCCCCCCCTCTTGTTGGCCCCTCCCCCTCCCAGACCAACCTCCCCCGCCACTGGAACCCCCCCACTGGAACCCCTCCTAGATGCCCCTCCCACCGAGCTCCCCCACCCACCGAGCTCTCCCTCCCCCCCTCCCACCGATCGATCTCCCCCTCCCCCCTCCAACCGAGCTCACCCCCTTCCTGCCAGTCCCACCGAGCTCCCAGACCAACCTCCCCCGCCGCCCCACCCCCGCCACCGGAACCCCCCCCCACCGGAACTCCTCCAGGATGATCCCCAACCTCAAAAAAGCAAAAAAAAACACAATGGCACTTGCGGCGACGGTGAGAGGGAGAGGGAGAGGGAGAGGGGGAGTTGGAGAGGGAGAGGGAGGGGGCTTACCAGCAACGGCGAGCTCCGGCGTGGACGGCGAGGACGGCGGGGTACCGGCGACGGCGAGCTCCGGCGAGGACCCGCGATGGTGACGGTGAGGATGGCGCGGTATCGGCGACGGCAAGCTCCGGCGAGGACGGCGACGGAGAGCTCCGGCGACGGAGTGCAAGAGGGAGATCAGGGGGGAATGGGGGGAGGAAAAAGAGTGCGAGAGGGAGATCGGGGGGGAATGGGGGGAGGTTTTGTCGCGGGGGGAAGGGAAATTTAGGGACAGAACTTCGGACGGAAATATTTTTGTCTAAATATCCGTCTAAAATTTTAGACGTATTTTCAGACAGATAATATTCTGTCCCAAATACAGCGGTGTTTTTTGAGGAAACTATCTGTCTGAATTTTTAGACGGATTTGCGACGGAAATTATTCCGTCGCAAATATCCGTCACTAATATCGCCTTTTCTTGTAGTGCAAGTGTGCCCGGGAGGACTGACCCTGGGTTGACGGGCAGTAATCTGGAGGTGCGTTCGGAGCGAACTCGGCCTACTAGTCCGACTCGGTCCTGCGCCGACTCGGTTCTGACTCGCTGGACAGCAAGGCGCGGATTCCAAAGGAACGTCACCTTTCTGAGATCTTCGGAAGGCGCCGCTTGGCTGGAACGTTGGCAGGACGTCCCTGGTTGACTCTTGGGAGTGGCGGCTCCTGAAGTTGATTTTTGATATTTATTTCTGAATTTTTCCCAGACTAAAATTTTGGACACAGTTCTGTGCACCTCGGCTGCAAGAATTAATTCTCTCAGATCTGAAATTAGATCGAGGCAAGACCGGTGGCGTTGGAAAGAGGACTCCCAGATCTACAACATATATTTTGTGTAACGTGATCCAACGAAAGGATGAGAATCGGGAGGCTCTGCAAGACTATTTTTTTCTGTGGATCGATTTACAGACACTTAGGACAGAAGGAGATCTACCTAAAACTGACCTTTGACAGAGGGCTAAATGATTTTTCTAGGGACTGACAAAATTATGGGAGGTAGGGGGAACGTGAGGAACACTAAGGAATTTTTGTGGATTTTCTGGAAATTTCTAAGGTCGTGAGAAAAATACGAAAAGGTGACACTATCCTGTGGATCTGCAGAATGACAGAATACAGGGGGGAAACAAGAAATATGGAAAAAATACTAAACGATGTCCAAATGACACAAAAATTGAACTAGAGGTTAAGGAGACAGGTAGAACAAGCCATCAAAGTTTGGGCTCGATCAGACAACAAGAACCTAAGATAAAATTCCGGAGATGATGTTCTATCCTGATTTGGATAGAATTCCGACGTTGATGGCGGCGGCGGCAGAAATAGAACTCAGAGGATGAAAGGGGGAGGTAGAAAGGGTCTCACACCCTAGAATGCTGGAAGAAGAAGAAGAACAGCAGGGAGAGAGGGGAGAGGGGCGCACCCTCCTTGGAGCTTCCAACCAATTTCATAAAATTTTCACTTCATTAATTCTTACAAAAACACTATACATGGGCTTATATAGAAGGGGAGGAAGGGGGAGAGGGTTGGGATTTCGTGGGAGAGAGGGGAGGGGTAGCATTTTCTTCCACCATGTGGTCAATTGGCCAAAAAAAATAAAAAATAAAATATCATTTTAATGGGGGACACCCCCTTGACTAAGAACAAGCCATTTTGGACTTTTTAGTCAATTTGTCCCCCATGTGTCTAATTGAATGTCAAACCATCTAGAAGTCACCTAGGATGGTTGACCAGCCCCACATGGCTTAGGTGGACCAATGGGGAAGGAGTGAGGGCCCCCTTGCTGGACCTACTGATATTTTACAAATAAATCCAAAGATCCTTAGGGAATGACACATTGACTTATAAAGCCTTACAATTATAAACATACTTTCCCAACGATATAAAAACAAACAAAAGGACACAAATGTAAAATAAAATGTTAGTGCTCTTGCTCTGATGTCCCCATCACCGTTTCTGGGTCAAACCAGATTTACCCTCCTCACAAGAAACTGTAACTCAAGTGAGCACTTTGGCTTTGGATTTGATCTACAAGCCTTTCTCCGATCAGATGGATTCCTTCTTGGCCGCTCTCTTCGATCTTCTCTTCTCTTCTCTCTTTTCTCTTTGATCAAGCTCTCACTCTTTCTCTGATTTCCACGAAAGTCTTTTACTCAATTCTCTCTTTCTGCTCTTGCATCCCCTTCAGCAGCTCCCTCTTTTATTCTTCTCGTTGTGTTGTTTTTCTTTGATTCCTGATCCGCTATATTTGTCTCAAAGCAGAGAAGATTCCCTTGGGGGCCCACACGATCAGGTTGTTACAGTGGGGGAATAATTTTCCCTCCAAAAAGTATCTTCTGGAACATGGATAGCTCGTACACCAACCTCCCAGTGATTGGGCCTCGATTCATGTGCCAAAAGTGGGACCCGCCACTTAATCAGATCCTCACCATATAAGGTGTGTCGACGTATTGCTCTTTACTACGTCAACTCATCATTCTTGTTGCTGGACGAGATCTTGCTGAAGGCTTTGATGTGTCGACGCAACATCTTTATTGCGTCGACGCACTCTACTTGTTGCTTGAGAACTTGATTGAAACTGCCTTGATGTGTCGACACAATAGTTCTATTGCGTCAACCCAACTCTCACATCGCTTAGCTACTGGCCATTGGAGACTGTTGTTGTGTCGACGCCACAGGCTTGTTCCGTCGACTCATCCTTCTTATGACTTGGAGAGCAGCTCCTCTAGATTTTCTTTTCTTCTTCTACTACATCGACTCATTGGGATCATGTGTCGACTCAATCCTTCATATTTGCTCTTCTTTTCTTCTGCTGCGTCGACGCCATGAAACTTTACGTCGACTCATCCTTGACTGACCGACTACACACTGAAATCTTTTTCTTTAGTTGCGTCGACTCATTGAGCACACTGAGTCGACGTAGTCTTCTTCTGTCGACTAATTTTTCATTCTGTACCTATTGGACCCATAGAAGGATATAAAGTTAAATATTTTGGGACACAATTTTGACTTTAATATTAACTCTATCAGGTACTTGCTTTCATCAGGATTTGAAAATCTTATTCCAATGATTCATAGTTAGACATCATCAAAACTAGGGACACAACATAACCGACGTTACCGTGTAGGAACATGGGTTATAGTGTTGAGGGTGATCATCATGTACATTCTATGTAATGTCATCATCACGTCACCGCATACATAGATTTATTAAGCACCTTATTGGAGTAGGCCGAGATTATCCTGCTTGTCCTTCAGTTTTATGAGATGTCTGAGATCACTTGGACAACATTACAAGATGGCTCTCTATGTAGCTGGAGACATAGGGTTGGATCCTCCTCCTGATCCATGGTTCCACCAACACTGGTCCAGTCTTCATCCGATAGGGATGCACTAGTGGATGCAGTGAGACATTTTTTTAGAGGGGTTCATGTACACTCTATCACTGCACATGATCCATCCTTTGTGTAGATTGGCAGAGCTATATAGAGTCACCCACATGCACCTCCATCCACTAGGATAGAGTTAGAGTTTACAAGCAATGCACCGTATGTATCTTCACCCTGATTGGGAGAGCATTAAGTGAGATGACTCAGATATTTGACCTTGTATGTTGTCATTAACTAAATAGTGAATCTTATTGATAGATTTCTTTATATAATTTTTTATTTAGTGTAGCCAAACTAAGTATGCCCTCCAAGTGTTAAAGCCACTATCTTCAGAAGTTTAAACTATGCAATTTAAAAGAAATTAGTTTTCACTAAAAATAACTTACTTTCTTATAAAAAAAACTTGCTTTCTTACAAAAAAAAAATTACTTTCTTACTTTCTCACAATATTTTGCAGATGCTTATCATTCTCCTTTTCAACATTCAGAAGCCTTTTTGTGGCATATTGTATAATAGATGCCTTTCGGAGTGACGGTGAGTGACATTAGATGACAACATAGAGTCATGTTCAAGGGCAACTGACATTGGTGGCTTTACAACTATTATCACGAAGAATACAAATGAGAAGGTGTCTCTCCCTTGAGGAAATATTTGATAGGAGGGTAGGGTATTAGATACTCTGGACGTCATTAGTTGCACACATGTGTCCGTAGATGTGAAAAATACAATGGCCGGACACTTGCTAAAAAAGAAGGTCGAGACACCGTAGAATAAGAAGACCTTTGAGTCACATGACTTTGAGAACTTTGAGTCAGACGACGTAGATGTTGGATCTTGTACGTTATCCTTAACTAAATATCAACGATGCATCTCTTCTCCTGAGTAAACGTACTTTTTGCTTTTTATGTACTGCAACTATTTATGCCCTCCATAAGTTAAATCTACTATTCTTAATAGTTTAAAATTAATCTTTCAAAAAGTAATTTTTTATTTAAAACATTTACTTTCTTACAAAAAACAATTATATTCTCAATCCAACTGTGATCTAATGACGTATCACATCATGTCGGATCGTACCTGATTAAACTTGACATAGTGCGATACGATCGATACGATCAACCTTACGTGTGAAAACATCTTCGATTTCAATTCAAGTCTTCTCCGGTGTGTTCTATTCGTAATTTAGTACACAGTTAGTTAAGCGTTAATTTGGGGGTAGACAAGTTCAGAAGCCAGGCTACACAAAGTAAATAAATCCAAAACTGTGTTCATTCTACAAATTTCATCGTTACTGAGAGGTAATGCAATAATGCAGACAATAATTGCAATAAATTAGAGCTACCGACGGATGGTGGAAAGGCGACAGGGCGGTGGGGGTGACACGGCAGGCGATATCAGCTACGGCGTCCGGAGTCGGGACCACTCCGGAACCCTACGCTACCCTTGGACCCACCGACGGAGGGTTTCCCATGAACCAAAAGGGAGTACGGCGCTTCTATTACTCGCCACTGACGGAGACTGTCCAACTACACATCGGATGGACAAGGGATTGGCGGAATGACACAGAACCCCGTTTGACTTTGATTTCCCCAGCTCCAACCACCGCCCATCAAAGCAACAGCGGGCACGACGATCAAAATTTACGGAAAGAGCTGAACAGCGCCGCCGCAGAAGGCGGAGAGCACGCGGTGCCCATGAATCAGCCGCCTCCTCCGCCTCCTCGCACATGTAGCTAGACGGGGAACGCCCCCCAACACCCCACAGCTATGGCGCTACGCCGCCGGGTCATCGAGGAGCAAGGGACATGCGGCGACGACGAAGCCTACTGCTCCCCTCCCCCAAAGCCGCCGTCGCCCCCCGCCCCCGCTTCGCCCCCCTCCGCCGTCATCAGACCCTCCGCCATCTCGCCCCCGCCGATCCTCCCCCCGCCGGCCACCAAGATCCAGATCAGCAACAAGAACCACGTCCTGGCCCCGGTTGTTGTCGTTGTAACGTCCGTGCTCGGCGCGTGCCTCCTCATCCTCGCCTTCTGCGCTGCCCACCGTTACTGGTCCTCCCGCCGCCGCCGCCGCGAAACGGTGGCCCTGGCCGCCGCGTGGGGGCCGCCCCAACCCCCCACCGACGCCGAGGGCGACCTACTCCGGGAGGACCTCCTGGTCGGGGGCGGCGGCGGGGGGGAGGAGCCCTACCACGTGTGGTACATCCGGACGGTGGGGCTCGACCAGGCGGTGATCGGGGCGATCACGGTGTGCGAGTATAGGAAGGGGGAGGAGTTGGTGGAGGGCACCGACTGCGCGGTCTGCCTGGGGGAGTTCGGGGAGGGGGAGCTGCTGCGGCTGCTGCCCAAGTGCAGCCACGCCTTCCACGTCCCTTGCATCGACACGTGGCTCCGCTCCCACGTCAATTGCCCCCTCTGCCGCGCCCCCGTCGTCGGCCCCGCGCTGGCGTGTACCCCACCCCCTCTGCCGTCTCCCGCCGTCGAAGGCGGCAACTTAGGCGCGGAGGTGGTGGTAGTTCCTCCGAGCAATCGGCAAGATACTGCAGGGGAGGACTCCGGCGTGGCAGAGGACAGCGTTTGCCGGATGGCGTCGGGGGATGGATCAGCCGAGGACTGTGGGAATTCTACGATTTTGCAGCCCGGCCATGTTGGCGTTGACCGGCGCGCTGCAGGGGCGTCCTTCTCGTCGGAGGAATCGGAGACCTGGGTGTCGATCGATTTGGGGAGCGGCGGACTGGGAGATGAGACTGATCCCTATGCTGCTGCCGCTGCGCCGCCGGAGGAAGGGGATGGGGACAGTGCGCTGCAGCCGGTGCGGCGGTCCGTCTCCATGGACTCGTCGGCGATGTTGGGGCTTCTGCTGAGGACGCGGCTGGCGGGGAGCTCCAGAGATGGCGGGAGAAAGCCCGGTGTGACAAACAAGAAGGGGAGGAAGGGGGAGGGTAATAATTGCAAGGGGGGGTGGGTGCTCGATGCGCCGCCGCCGCTGCTGGAGATGGAGAGGTCCATGTCGGGTGGGAGGTTCTTCCTGTCAAGAGCCCGTGGCGGCATCCTCCCGTTGTGATCCATCGTGGTTCCCGGCAAAATTCTGGGAGTGAGCAGTGATGGTGGTAATGTTGGATGACGATGATGATGATCTTTCTATATATCTAATCTGTGATCAAAGTGTGTATTTCCCGACCAGTGCTTCAAATGATGAAAATGTAAGCTTGCATCCCCCAGTCCTGGGTGTTGTTCTTTCCTTTGAAGCTAGCTAGTTACTGGGAGACAACATCAATCCTATTATGTACATCTTCAATAAATATAGAGTAAAAGGATCCGAATTTGCATGTTGAGTTGAATTTGGATCCTAATTTTTGGATCTAAATATTAAACAAGATATTGTACTCGAACGGATATCTTTATAGGTAAATAACGAGCACAAATTTTTGGATCCGAATTTTTGGATATAAATATTAAATATCTTTATAGGTAAATAATAAGCTCAAATTTTTGGATCCAAATTTTCAGATCTAAATATTAAATACTGTTGTAAATTGAAAGGGAAGATAGTTCAAAATCTCCTCGACAATAGAACCTGTTGCAATAGAATATGCACGATCTAAATATTAAATAATATTAAACACTGTTACAAACTGTTACAAACGGATATCCAACTCTGTGAGCTCTGCCCTTGTTTCAAAATCTCCTCAACCATAGGACCTGCATGATCGACTGTTTTGACTCGTTTAGCTGTGTCTTTTAGCTACAGATTCACAAAGGAAAAAAGAATCAACATAAATTTTTGAACAGAGTTGGAAACAATTCTTCACTTAATCATGCATCTTATATAAGTTGTGACTAGCAATTTTTTGTCAGCATGCAATTGTCTGGAAATTGATCTGACCTTGAACACTTATGATCTTCTCAAAAACTGATGCAATGGTGGTGAAAAAATAAACCAATAATCTAGCTAGATTCTTTTTAGTATAGAATCATCTAGAATAGAAAACAAGATTTTGTTTGACACCGAATCATTCAGACATTTATGGTTAAATTATATCCCCAAAAATGGACAAGGCACAGTCACACGTTGTAAGATCGCCTTTTTCTATATTGCCTAGGGATAGGGTGGTAACAAAAAAACAAGCAAAATCACAAAACATGGGACCTAAAGGCCCCCTTTTCAATGCATATATCAAGTTCTTTTCAAGTCTATCGAACAGAAAATATTATCAAAAGATTTTTTTAAAAAAAGGCAAAGGGAAAAAAAGGAGGGAACAAAGCAGGTAGGGCAACTTCTCTGCTGTCAGCGTCATCTGATTCAGGTATCACAGTGCTTGAGTTGGTTGTCGCTTCAACAAGCCTTGTTGCAGCCTCGTAGACGGGAGTAAGTGCATATGACCTGTGCCAAAATTATATCGAATATTTCAGTTATTGATTACCTAATAACAAGATTGAGCATTTGCCATTTCCAGAAAAAAAAAAGGCTCCGCTGAACCAGTAAAGTATTATGAGAGACAGCTCAGACAGAACCATTCAGGTGGTATTTACAATCAAGACTACACAAGTCCCACAGATCGAAGAATTCTCTGTTTTACAAACACAGTTTAGATGGTCTTTATTTGTGTGCTTAAGCTGTTCAAAACTCTCATTCCTTCCAATAAATAGTTGTTCAACTCATGTAAAGAATGTAGAACTTAGGCATGAAGCACAGAAGAAAATATTCATGTTAACAAGTTGACTGCCAGTTGGTGAGATATAAGAAGCTAACATCATTTTATACGTAAGCATTTGGCATTCCACATTGATTGTAGAGCACAGAAATCCACAATGGAATTATAGCTCCTCCCAGCAGTCTACAAATATATCCACATTGATGACATGTCAATCCTGCACGGCAGCCACATAAATATCTGATGTTGGTAAAAAGACCTTTTGATAGAAAACGACTGGACATTCAGCCTTCTGATGGGATACACCTAAGTTTGGTTAAATGATTCGTAAATGGCATTCCCATACTTCAAAACTGTGAAGATGGCTTATGTAAAGAACCACAAGCGACTCATGTACAAAGAAGATGGCTCGTGTAAAAAGAAGTAAATTTCCAAGCAATACATGATAATGCAAATAGACACGGGCAGGCATGAGATTATATGCAAAGGGAGTATAATGTCTTAGACTCATATGGGTAAAAAAAAAAACTTAAATGCAGTAATGACCCATGGTACCGGGCGGAGGTAGGTCCTCACGTATGGCGAAAGCTTCCAGACAGACCTAACCTGTCCTTTTTCATGTCACCATTCTATATATCACGAGGTCATGCATGAATGTACATAACAAATGCAGTGCATTTCAATGTAACATACCAAAAATTTCAGATTTGCACATGACACTGCATGAATCACAAATCTATTTCTCCTTATTGCACCAAATTCTACAATAGTTAGATTCACGCATCTTGTTTAGTTCAAACACAGAATAGAAGCGAAAATTAAACATTGTGAATTTGATGTGAAGCTCTAGTGCCATCATAAGCCAAACTACATAAAAAAATAGTAACAGTAAAAGTTAAATTGAAAGCAACTTCCCTATTACAGCAAGTCATCAAAATGAAGTTAGACTGAAACTATGTGTTAAATCAGCAAATGCCTAGAAAATGCCATGTCAATAAGTATATATGCAACTTTCAGAATAACATAGAAATGAGAAGTCACATAGAAGAAATTCATCAAGAAATCAACCAAACCCATCCATTCAGAAGTTGATCTTGTGAATGCTTTTCCCAGATGTAGTTCTTTTAGGGTGACGCTTGAAAAGAAAATAGTCCAACAATATATATATATATATAAGTTCATCCAAAAGGGGAGCCTGTTTAAGATGAAGCCATACACCATGGTCAAACTCATAGTTGTTTAGATACAAAATGTGTGTTGTAACAAATGCCAGCAATGGTGCAGCAACCATGACCCTAGAGGCTTCATCTTTCACATTGAAGGTCTGAAGAATAGATAGAATGAAGGAAAATCCAAGTAAAGCGACAACTGCCAAGCAATCAAGCTTCTCTGTTAGATCGAAGTTTCTGCAAAACATAGATAGAAAATAATTATGTTAACAGTCTGACAAAATATCCAAATCATACTGTGAAAAATAGCACTCCAGAACCATGCATTCATTGCCAGGAACCCATAGATATACCAAAAACCAATGTATTCATAGTAGGTCATCTTACTCTGGGTCCTCAGAGGCAAATTGTAATATAAAAGGAGGAAAAAGGATAACCACCCATTGAAATGGCAATGCCTACTCTTGCACAGGAACCTGTATCTGCTGCGCTTTCTGCACTCAATCATACATAAGCTTCAGAGGTATCCGTCCACACGGACGTAGCATCATGGATACGTAAAACAGACCCAATATGTTATATGCTATCGATTGGAGATTAGGATTCCTGGAAAAATTGACTGGGAGCTGTAGGATTCCAATCCACACCGGAACTACAAAATGGTCAGACTCGTAATCAAAATCTGCAGACCGTTGAAAAAAACTAAACAGAAAACCTTTCACATATATATTCTTCTGGATCAGCACTTTCAAGAAGTCCGATTCTTCGTCAAACCGAAAAAGAAGATGTATAGGATGTAGCCGGCTGTTGATAAAAATCTATTGAAAGCTTCAAACGTTGGGACAATATAGTTTTTGAGTTCAAGAAAAGATGGGCGATCATACGAGCAATTTGGCAACGACACATCGTTGTAGGGGACCATATATTAGAGACTTCTATCTCTGCCTTGGAGAAGAAGGCCGTCGGCTCACCTTCTTGATCCGTAAACTGCGGACCCTTAACATCAATCAAAACCTTGCGGACAGGGGAGGACGACACAATTGCATGCACAAAGTATCTAAACTTCGAAATGGCAAAGCCTAAAATATCATTTTCACTCTGATCATCAAGCTTAATACTTGCAAATATAGAGCAAAGTGAATCGTCTTCTAAAGTGTCAACTGAAGAAACATCTTCTCGAAGCTAATTTTCAGTACATATCAGAGCTTCTGTATTATCTACATCAACTTCTATATTCTCTGAACCACTTGCCATGATTTCAAATCAAAATGACACTATAACCTACACCCTTCATAATAGCAAAAAAAATATAGAGATAATTAATAACAAATAGGTTCAACCAGAACTTAAATCAAACACTTGGAAGAAATAAGGATAAAGCTATTAAGAATCTGTGTCATTCACATAATCTGGTACTAGGCGGAGGTTTGAGTTCAAAGACTCTCCTCACGCAAAGTGTACTGTTGCATGCCTTTTGATATACCAATGGTTTGAGTGCATAAGTGGTTACAAATCGAGAAAAGCAGAAATGTCACTTTCATGAGCTTAGATATAAAAAAGTGATTTAAAACATATACATCAACATCAATTAAGAATAAGGCGAACCTTGCTACCAGAAATAATGATCTGAGAGTTATATGTTCCAAGCATCCAAGCATGGTTTGGGCGCTATATATGATGGAGCACCAAGGCAAGAAGCTAAACGTAGCAAATCATTGAGATTCCTTGCCTACATGTTAAATCAAGATAACAAAAAGTATCACAAAGAATCAAAACTAGAATATCAAGAACAACTTTCTTTGCGAGATTTTAATGAATACCTACTCGTAATGGCTCGGGGACAAGGCTTTGGACGGGTATATCAGAAAGCTCCAACTTCAAACCAGACTCCCTTGCGAGGATTATGACCTGTAACAAGAAAAATCACCATATTAGCCTCTAAACATGAACATGGGGTGATGCACAACTAGTGAATGCTCAAACACCCAATAGAATGTGGAGGGGTAACTGAGGCACATGGAAAAGCAACAAAGTAGACATAGCACATGGGTTGTTTCTAGGAAATGGAGCGGTCTGCTGATGTACTTGCACATGGATTACTCGAGGTTGCAGATCCTTCAGTTTCAAGATGCATTCCATCATTGATGGGGACATCACCTCCCATGCCCACGTTCACAGCTCGTCTCCTCGCCCCGGTTGCATCCGGCATGGTCTAGTTATCTAATTTTGAGTCCTACGTAATTTTTATTTGAGTCATTTGATGTAATTTTCATTTTACTTGAGTCATGTCCCTAGGTCTTGTGCTTATTTCCCTAAGTTTGAGAGTCATTATGTTGTTTAGTTAGTTATTGGGCCCAATTCATTGGGTTTGGCCCAAGTGCACCCCCCTACCCCCTCGGTTATTTGTCATTGAGTCTTTTGTCAGGGACTTATTGTAAAATGTGGGTTGCCTATATATAGGACCCCATTCCCCCCATTTCAACTTAATGAATCAATGAATGAAAAAACTTGCCATTTTGAGAGTTTACACTTCTTATCTAGTGGAGAGATTCCATTTTTTGGGTGAGAAACCCTAGGGGAGAGATTCCCCACCCTTCCCTCTCTTAATCTCTCTTTTTCACTCCACTTTCTCTCTCCTCAACACCCAAATTCGAATTTTCTTCTCTCTCCTCCCTTCCCAACCACCTCCACTCCCCACCTACCCCATTTAAGCCTCTTCCCATTCCCCACAACCCTCATCAATACTCCACCCCTTCCCAAGACCCCCTCCACCAATCCTCTCCTCACCATCCAACCCCCAACTACCCCTCCCACTTTCCCAAGCACCCTTCCCACTACCCCAAGCACCCCTTCCCTTCCCCAACACAACCCCCCCATTCCCAAGACAAAAAATTAACCCCACCCTTAAACCTATTTTCGAATATCCTTTCCCTCTCTCCATTCCAACCAAATTCGCAGCCCCCACTACCACCATCTATTGGACCCTCTTCCAGACCTTATTCTCCACCTCCCACACCTTAGAACACCCCCTCCAAGACCCCCTTACAACCAGGGGTCACTCCCACACTCATCTACCCCCTTCCCCTTCTTCTTTCTTGGTCATTGGAAGCTACTTCGAAGTTGCAGTTTGCTGTCCAGAGGTTGCAGATGAACCAGCAACTTGCAGCGGCCACCACGACTTCCTCCGGACGAGTTTGAAGACCCAAGAGCCATCGTCGGAAGCGTCTACCAGTCTCCTTCGCAACAGAAGTGGTTTCATCTTCTTCCGATCTCCGAGCCGTCCAGGAGGTCCATTCTCCCACAACTGCGCAGTTCTACCTCGGCTGAGGACCTGAGCCAGATTAGAAGCTCTGCCACGACGAACCCCGAAGGAATCAGTCCACGAGTTCTTCTTCAAAGTTCTTCATCGCCCAGTCTACTTCCAGAATCAAGAAACAGAACTTCATTCGGCGTTCGTGATCCAGAGTTCTCATTTTTCTCCCTCAGCTACGCAGATCTGCTACTCATAGTCTGCACCGACCAGTCGCCATTGTTCTGCATCCCTAGTCTTCTCCGACATCGGTTGGCTTCCCCGTCAGTTTTGCTGCGAAGAGGACTCGTCCACAATCCAACGACTCTGACGACGCTTGATTCCGAGGTCGGGAGCTACCGGGGCATCCTCTGCAACCTGCTGTTGGAAACAGGAGCTAGCTCTGCAGAGATCCTGATCCGGAGAGAAAGCTTCACCACGACAAACCCCGGAGGAATCAGGCCACGAGCTCTTCTGCAAAGTTCTTCCTCTCCCTGTCTACTTTCAGAACCAAGAAGCAGAACTCGTTCGGCATCTTGCAGCAGAAGTTACCAGTTTTCTTCCTCAGGCGTTCGACTCTGCTTCCCACTGTCTGCATCGACCACTCCTCACTTTTCTGAGTTCTCTGATCTTCACCGGCATCTTTTGGCATCCCCGTTTGTTCTGCTGTAAAGAGGACTCACCCACGGTTCCAACGGTTCCAACGGCGACTGATTCGGAGTTCGGGAACGGTCGGGGCAGCCGCGTCTTCCTGCTGTTGATAGTCTGTTGCAGACAGTCCGAGATTCAGCAACCCTGTTCGTACTCCCGCCCAGGCCGCCAGCGACCCCTGAAGAAATTGGCAAAATTCAGAGGCACTCCTGTTCCAGAGACGAAGAGATCCCCACTGGTCTCACCCTCAGCGAAATTCCAGAGAGAGTTCTGCGGCCTCCACACCCTCTGTCTGTCAGCTATTACAGAGAGAAGGCTGATTCGGTGTCATCACTTCTTCATCACTCTTAGCACTAGTTTCCCCTCCCCGCTTGGCCGGCTGAAGGCCCCTCCCTGTGTGGAGGTAGTGTTTGGATGTAACTATCATCTTCCCTTCCCCACGATCCCCCCCTTGCATGGGGTGTAGTGTTGTAATAGCTTAAACAGGTCAAGCTACCCCGGCGCGGCGTGTGGGGAACCCACGCTTCCCCGCTCGCCCTCGTCTCCGAGCGGGACCGGTTTCTTCAAACCGGTCGAGTGAGTGCTCCAAAACTTTGCTCTAATTCATGCTTGTTCTTTCAATATTAGTTCATAAACTCCGCTGGCCGTGACGAGAGCCCGATCCTTAAGCTCATTTGCTATAAGTGATCATCGTGGGAAGAGAGTGGAACCCGTGCCCTTTGGCACTTCGTCGGACCCTTGATTTGGGCAGCCGTACCCTTGGGGAATCAAACCTTGGCCTTGCTGGCCCTCTACCAGCAAGGGCCTAGCCCACACAACCTCCCCTTGGCATTGCCAAGTTACCCCGGGTCTTAGTGAGCATCGGGTGAGCGGTTGCTATTATCGGTCCGTTTTTGAATGCTTAATTGTGCTTGCTTGTTGAGTCCTAGGTTGTGTCACATCAATTGGTATCAGAGCAAGTCATTGACTTGTCTCTATCAAGTCAAGTCCTAGGGCATGCTTGCATTGGTGTCATCATCAATCCGACCCTTGCATTGATCCCCCCGTTCATCATGACCACCTACTTAGCCTACTCACCACCCATAGACTTCATCCTAGATAGGGATATTACCTTTGACGGATCACATTCTAGTGACTATCTTAGGTGGGAGGCTACGATAGAAAAGTACTTCGAAAAGACTTGGGTATATGGACCGGCGAGAGTCCGAAAGGCCAAGGGACGACTTCGGGGTCAAGCCAAAAGTAAGTGGGAACACATAGAGGGCTTAAGGAGGGTTAGAAGACAAGAACCTATTCACTCATGGGAAGAGATGAAGGTAGAACTTAGAAAGATCTACATCCCCAAACATTCTCACCCCTCCTACTCAAGCACCCCTAACCCGAGGAGCACTACCACTCCTCCATCCCCACCCGGCCAACTTGAGACCGACCTTTGGTCTCCACCCCCACCACCCCCAACAATTCATCTCTCAACCATCATAACAACACTTCGCGACCAAGTCCTCTCCCTTAAGACCCAAATAAACCAAACAACCACCTCTCCACCAAATCCCATGAGGATCCCCACACTCCAACCAAAACCTCCTTCCGCAAACCTATCTATCCAAACTCAATTGGCCCCCACTACCACCCCTCCACAACCAGCCGATCCCAAGGGGAAGAGACCCCTAACCGACCCGGTTTCCCCAAAAAGGACCACCACTCACCCTATTCTCACCATTCAAACCCAAGTAGACCCCGTGTCCATCCCTCCACCTAGAACCATGACGGCCACCACCACCCAACCCAAATCCTGTCACCCAACCCACCTTCCACTTCCAAACCCAATCCTACCCCAACCTAGACCTCCACTACTTCCACTCCCAAACCACATCCTACCAATCCCAATCCAAGTTTCCCTTTACCCTCTACCCTGGGAACACCACACACAAACCCTCATCACCCCAAAAGACTCTCTCACCTCCTTGGTAGCAGAACTCATACCCAATCCAATAGTTGTGAGCACTCCAAACCCACCACCCACTTTGGAGGAAACCCAAGTCCAAGCTGAAGAAGGAACCTCACACGATGGTCTTTACCTTACACCACCCTCTCTAGTTGGGGCGGAGCTCATCTTAGGAGAACCCATTGTTAGTTGACTAAAGGAGAGCCCAATTCGAGAGACCCCGGTCCATGTTTTCCCTCCCATAGAACGAGACCTTCCCATAGTGCCCTTCTTCTCCTATCACACCACAATCCAAGCATCCTATCAAGTGGAGACCTTAGAGGACCTTCTCAAGGGCATAGCATGGCAATTAGAGATGACTAGCATGATGACCCCTATGGTCGAACAACCTAGGAGCCTTAGCCTCCTACACCTATGCATAGGGTCTATCACCTCGGTTTGCACCATTGGTTGCTACACTAGCGACCTCCTTCTATTCCTCCCTACACCCGATGAGCCCAACCTTCTCCTCGATTTAGAGCTTCTTATCTCGGGTAGAAAGCCAAGCCCTCCACTCATGGCCGACCCACTTGTCAAGAACATTGGCCCAACTATCATGGAGAAGGATGACTTAGCACCTTTTAAGGATCTTGAGGACATGGAGTTCCTCCCCCTAGGTGACCCATTTTATGATCCATATGATCCATTCCAATGGGAGTCAAGGGACTCATATGACCCAACCATCTTACCAACCACCCACCCTTTCCTACCCTCACCCACCATATTGGGCCAAACCCACCTCATCCATGACCCGGGTTACACCTTGGGAGCCATGACCTTGGGCCACATATCCCTAGGTAATAAGGTTGTGCCCCACCCCATGAAGACCACCTTCTTAGATCCATTCGATCCTTTCCAATGGGAGTTCAAAGGTTGTCCCACACCTATACACATGGAAGTCACCTTTGGGAAAAGTATGCATGTGTCTAGGCTTACCACACCCCTTGGCATGAACACTATGTTGGGTCCATTCATTCATATCACCCACATGTCAAGTAGAAAGTATGAGTGGTCCATATTCGGATGTCATGGTCCACCTTCATTCATCATGGGTCTTAAGCATGTCAGAGGCATCTACAGATGTCCGGGTCCCCCGATATTTATCACCAATTTGCATGATAGGGCCACCTACGGGTGCCCCGGCCCACCTAGGCTGACCAAAGACTACACTGCATCATTACATGATAGGTCTACTTTTGGTTGCCCAGGTCCACCCATCACTCCTAGAATGTCTGCATTCACAACATTGCATGAAGAGATCCGCAAGCACATTAGCAAGAAGAATGTGACTGATAATAGGGTGGCCGACTCTCATCGGCGTCACCAAGAATTCCACATGGGTGACTTTGTGATGGTGAGGAAGGAGAGGCTCTCCCCGGGAGTCATCTCCAAATTGAGGCTATGTGGGGCTGGTCCCTTCCAGGTCCTGAGGTGCATTGGCGCTAATGCCTATGAGTTAGATCTCTCCGAGGAGTATGGAGTGAGTCCCACATTCAATGTAGCCGACCTAGTGCCTTATAAGGGACCCACGGTGGTACCTAGTGAGGATATTGAGCCTATTCCCTCCGTTGAGAGAGCACCCACCCGTGAGGAGAGACCACCAGCCAAGAGAGCCCAGCGTGAGCGCATTGAACGAATATTGGATGAACAAGTCACTACCACCCGGAGCAAGGTATACGAGCGCTATCTCGGCAGGTGGATGGATCGGTCTCATTCGGAAGACCTAAGGGCTGTACCACTTCTACACCCTCCGAGGAGGGAAGGACACTTACTCGACGGAGTCGAGTTCTCCGCACCCCGGGAGTATGATGGGGACATCACCTCCCATGCCCACGTTCACAGCTCGTCTCCTCGCCCCGGTTGCATCCGGCATGGTCTAGTTATCTAATTTTGAGTCCTACGTAATTTTTATTTGAGTCATTTGATGTAATTTTCATTTTACTTGAGTCATGTCCCTAGGTCTTGTGCTTATTTCCCTAAGTTTGAGAGTCATTATGTTGTTTAGTTAGTTATTGGGCCCAATTCATTGGGTTTGGCCCAAGTGCACCCCCCTACCCCCTCGGTTATTTGTCATTGAGTCTTTTGTCAGGGACTTATTGTAAAATGTGGGTTGCCTATATATAGGACCCCATTCCCCCCATTTCAACTTAATGAATCAATGAATGAAAAAACTTGCCATTTTGAGAGTTTACACTTCTTATCTAGTGGAGAGATTCCATTTTTTGGGTGAGAAACCCTAGGGGAGAGATTCCCCACCCTTCCCTCTCTTAATCTCTCTTTTTCACTCCACTTTCTCTCTCCTCAACACCCAAATTCGAATTTTCTTCTCTCTCCTCCCTTCCCAACCACCTCCACTCCCCACCTACCCCATTTAAGCCTCTTCCCATTCCCCACAACCCTCATCAATACTCCACCCCTTCCCAAGACCCCCTCCACCAATCCTCTCCTCACCATCCAACCCCCAACTACCCCTCCCACTTTCCCAAGCACCCTTCCCACTACCCCAAGCACCCCTTCCCTTCCCCAACACAACCCCCCCATTCCCAAGACAAAAAATTAACCCCACCCTTAAACCTATTTTCGAATATCCTTTCCCTCTCTCCATTCCAACCAAATTCGCAGCCCCCACTACCACCATCTATTGGACCCTCTTCCAGACCTTATTCTCCACCTCCCACACCTTAGAACACCCCCTCCAAGACCCCCTTACAACCAGGGGTCACTCCCACACTCATCTACCCCCTTCCCCTTCTTCTTTCTTGGTCATTGGAAGCTACTTCGAAGTTGCAGTTTGCTGTCCAGAGGTTGCAGATGAACCAGCAACTTGCAGCGGCCACCACGACTTCCTCCGGACGAGTTTGAAGACCCAAGAGCCATCGTCGGAAGCGTCTACCAGTCTCCTTCGCAACAGAAGTGGTTTCATCTTCTTCCGATCTCCGAGCCGTCCAGAGGTCCATTCTCCCACAACTGCGCAGTTCTGCCTCGGCTGAGGACCTGAGCCAGATTAGAAGCTCTGCCACGACGAACCCCGAAGGAATCAGTCCACGAGTTCTTCTTCAAAGTTCTTCATCGCCCAGTCTACTTCCAGAATCAAGAAACATAACTTCATTCGGCATTCGTGATCCAGAGTTCTCATTTTTCTCCCTCAGCTACGCAGATCTGCTACTCATAGTCTGCACCAACCAGTCACCATTGTTCTGCATCCCCTAGTCTTCTCCGACATCGGTTGGCTTCCCCGTCAGTTTTGCTGCGTAGAGGACTTGTCCACAATTCCAACGACTCTGACGGCGCTTGATTCTGAGGTCGGGAGCTGTCGAGGCATCCTCTGCAACCTGCTGTTGGAAACTAGGAGCTAGCTCTGCAGAGATCCTGATCCGGAGAGAAAGCTTCACCACGACAAACCCCGGAGGAATCAGGCCACGAGCTCTTCTGCAAAGTTCTTCCTCTCCCTGTCTACTTTCAGAACCAAGAAGCGGAACTCCGTTCGGCATCTTGCAGCAGAAGTTACCAATTTTCTTCCTCAGGCGTTCGACTCTGCTTCCCACTGTCTGCATCGACCACTCCTCACTTTTCTGAGTCCTCTGATCTTCACCGGCATCTTTTGGCATCCCCGTTTGTTCTGCTGTAAAGAGGACTCACCCACGGTTCCAACGGTTCCAACGGCGACTGATTCGGAGTTCGGGAACGGTCGGGGCAGCCGCGTCTTCCTGCTGTTGATAGTCTGTTGCAGACAGTCAGAGATTCAGCAACCCTGTTCGTACTCCTGCCCAAGCCGCCAGCGACCCCTGAAGAAATTGGCAAAATTCAGAGGCACTCCTGTTCCAGAGACGAAGAGATCCCCACTGGTCTCACCCTCAGCGAAATTCCAGAGAGAGTTCTGCGGCCTCCACACCCTCTGTCTGTCAGCTATTACAGAGGGAAGACTGATTCGGTGTCATCACTTCTTCATCACTCTTAGCACTAGTTTCCCCTCCCCGCTTGGCCGGCTGAAGGCCCCTCCCTGTGTGGAGGTAGTGTTTGGATGTAACTATCATCTTCCCTTCCCCACGATCCCCCCCTTGCATGGGGTGTAGTGTTGTAATAGCTTAAACAGGTCAAGCTACCCCGGCGCGGCGTGTGGGGAACCCACGCTTCCCCGCTCGCCCTCGTCTCCGAGCGGGACCGGTTTCTTCAAACCGGTCGAGTGAGTGCTCCAAAACTTTGCTCTAATTCATGCTTGTTCTTTCAATATTAGTTCATAAACTCCGCTGGCCGTGACGAGAGCCCGATCCTTAAGCTCATTTGCTATAAGTGATCATCGTGGGAAGAGAGTGGAACCCGTGCCCTTTGGCACTTCGTCGGACCCTTGATTTGGGCAGCCGTACCCTTGGGGAATCAAACCTTGGCCTTGCTGGCCCTCTACCAGCAAGGGCCTAGCCCACACAACCTCCCCTTGGCATTGCCAAGTTACCCCGGGTCTTAGTGAGCATCGGGTGAGCGGTTGCTATTATCGGTCCATTTTTGAATGCTTAATTGTGCTTGCTTGTTGAGTCCTAGGTTGTGTCACATGAATCATTTTATTTAAACACAGAACTATTAAAAAAGAAATGCATCAGAGATACCCATCAAACCCTATTTGTAGCATCAAACCCTTACCAGACATGGGTGTTACAAATCTCTCCCAAGATCCAATTTTTTGAAGAATTTTAGAACAAAAGATAATATACAAGATCTGAAACCCCAGCATAAGACCAAAGAATCAGAAAAAAATGCTTCACATGAGGTGAAGAAGATAAAACCCATCCGAGATATCATGGTAGACTCACCCACATAAGACAACAAACCCAAGCATATAATAAGAAAACACAAAGAAACCATCTACTTCAGATAGAATACCCTCATCCTGCCTCCTTTCACGAGCGATCAAACAAGATAATGTCAAGCCAAAAGTTGAAAGAAGACCTAGCCGTAGAGGGAGGGAGGGAGGGAGGGAGAGAGAGAGAGATAGGAAGATGCACCTGAAAAGGAGGTGAAAACGCATGAGCACGGATTGGAACATAGAAACCGCCGCGGGTGGCCGCGGCTGGAACCATCGTGAGATGCCGCGATGCAGCGGCTGGAACCGTCGTGAGGGGTTCCGAGAAGGCCGATCGCAGAGAACTTCACCGTCGCCGTCGCAGGTGGCCGCTGTTGGAAGAATGGAGATGGGATCATGGGAGAAACCCTAGAGGAGGTGGAGAATGGAGATGGGAGAAGGAAGCCGCAGACCGAATGCCAACGGCACAACGTGATGGCCGATGGGCGATGGCTCGCCCAAAAATGATGGGTTTTATGGTGCTCTGAAGATCCGATCCGAAACGAGGGATTTCGGATCAAACAAATGTCGCCCTGCATCGACACGAATGACCCATTTTGAATCAAATCAGTTGCTCTGAATCCAAATTTTTTTTCAGATTCAGGTCGGGCTATCGGATCTAATGTATACATTTACACTCCTATCAGTTGCCCTACCTAGTCTCTCTGTTTATAAGTCTGGCATAAATTCGTGTTCATCAACATGGCATCTTATGCATCGAATCTATGTCTGCTCAATTGTACACGCCCCCTACTTCGTAGTGTCCATTACCAATTTTTAACCTGTGAAAAGTTTTGCGGACTGGTAGATAAGGTTTGCTAAATTGGTCTGATACGAGACGTACCACCTGTACTAGATCGTACCAATCACAGACTAGTACGACCGGTCATTGATACGTAATTGGTATGCAACTTATATTTTTTAAATATTATATATATTATTTTCTATCAAATGTGATTTCATAGGTAGTTTGGTTAAAAATTTTCTTGAAAAGTTAAGACTTGGGTTTGAAACACACTAGTGGGACTATTTTTTTCTTTTTTCATTGTTCTTTAAGAAAAATAAACCAAAAAACACATGACATTTATAAGATTTGAACACATACAACTAACACACATTCTAACCACGAAGTCACACAAAATATTTTGTTATATTGTACAATAACATATATTTATTAAATAACCTTTTAATCTTAATACCTTGCGGTATAGAGCGGTACGATACCGTACCATAACGACAAAAAATATATAATGACCCAACATCCGAACACTAAGAAAGTGATGGTGACATCTCCGACCACTCCACATTTTTCGAGGCTCCTGATGATCGCCAGCAGTGCTACATCTTGTTCGTCACTTTATTTCGAGTCATATGATGTATTTTTTATTTTCTTATCAAGTAATGTTTCTTTTAATTGAGTCAAGTACCTAGGTAAATGGGTCATTAGAGTGGTTAATGTGTCATTTGGGCCCAATTAAGTGGGCTAGGCCCAGGGGCGCCCCTCTCCCTTTGGTTTGTATGGTCATTAGTCTAAGAGTCAGGGACTTATTGTAAAATATGAGATTCCTATAAATAGGACCCCATTCCCCTATTTGAGAACTAATGAATATTTGTGCATTTTCAGAAATCCAATTTGAGTGTTCCTTTGGTGAGAAGCCAATTGTGGAGTGAGAAACTCCCTTACCCCCCCTCTCTCTCTTCCCTCTCTCTCTCTAAAGGGGCGCCCCCTTTCTCTCTCTAGCTCCCTCTCTCTCTAGACCGCCCCCTCCCCTCTCTCATCTCCTCCACCTCAGCCCAATCCCCTTTTGCCACATCACCCCTCACTTGCCACATCACCTTCCACATCACCAAGTGACCCCTCAACTTCCCCACCCCACCTGTTGGGTATTGTGTTCCCACATTGTTTTTGACCTTGGTTTTGATGATAACAAATATTGTGTGTTTGTGGAAAAAATCTTGTGTATGTGTATTTGAGTAAGTTCATTGAAGAATGCTAGCCAATGGTTTCATACTTTAATGAACTTGTTTTGCAGTAACAATGAAATGACCTATGATGATTAAAGTCGATTCTTGATGCAAAGGAAGTCGACTTTTGGTGGCATTTTCAATTTGGACCTTTTGGAGTTTAAAGTAAGTCGACTTGTCCTTCAAGGGAAGTTGACTTGAACTGATATGCTTTGAATATGCCCTTAGATATTTGATCATATGGATTTGAATCTTGATGATTGCTTTGGTTTTAATCTTGATCAAATAGCTTGAAAATTGGGTGGTTGTTTTTCATGCATGTCATGGATGTATTTCTGAAAGCAAAAAGTGTTCACATCACATATGTGAAATTGGGCCTTCATGTATATCACTTTCTTGAAACATTTCATTAGTACTTCAATTTCATGAATATGGTTCATTCCTTAGTGTTCATGAGAGTTTTGAGAAATTTTAGTTTTAACTTGACATCACATGGTTTTATGTGTAAATGACTTGCATGCATCTTGTTATTTATGAAGATACCATGACTTGAGCTTCATGAAGGATCATCTATGCAATATTTGCTCACATGGTGAAAATGAGGTGTTTGATGCCTACATATGTTGATATCTTGCATGCTCAAGTGATTTAAGCTTTGGCTAAAAATCTGGGTTGTTTTCATGAACATCTTCCATGAGATGTTATTGCATTGAATGTGTTTCATGCATCCTTAATATGAGATTTTTGAGTTCTTTTAATGTGCTTAATCTATTCTCATAAATCTTGTTGAAATATGGTTTAATTGTCTTTTGGTTGCCTTGTGATGGAATGCTTCTTATTTGTTTGTGTGAGTTTTTAATTCAAATGGGCTTTAAAGAAACAATCATGTTTTTGGTAAGGCATCTAACGCTAAGAAATTGCTCATTCATGTGCTCATGAATATCTCTCACTTGAAGCTTCTTATTGTTGAGCTAATGAAAGATTCAAGAATGCCAATTACATAATAAAGCTTTCATGACTTTGCATTTGGTCAAATATGTTTTGGTTGGTTGAGGATAGAAGTCAAATTCATGCTATAGTTGGTTCATTGAAGTATACATGAAGGATCAAGTTCAAAATGCCATAATTGATGCTCATATCTTGATTATTATCTAACCTCATGTTTTATCATGTGTTTCAGGTTATATATTCATGCTTGATCTTCATTGGATCATGGTAACATCTAACCATTTGTTTTGATTGGAAAAAGTTAGGTTTGAAGAGGTTCTTAAACCCAAACAGGCTGGGGTCGACCCATGGGGTCGACCCTTGATGGTTTTGCTGCTGCCCGGGCCATATTCCTACTTGCAGGTGCATGGGTCGACCCATGGGGTCGACCCCTGAGAGCTGAATTTTATTTTGCGTCTGCCCGCCCTCTAGATGCTCGAGGGTCGACCCATGGGGTCGACCCATTCCGGCACGCGATTTGCGAATCCGATTGTAACCATTTCTAAACCTCTCTAAACTTTACCATAACACCCCTATTAGTTCCTAATCATATTTAGGTGTTTCTAACACACTTTGGGAGGGTTTTATGTGTCTTTTCCCCACCCCTCTATACATATCATTGTGAGCTCCGAATTTGAGACAATGAACCCTAATGTTCTATCTTTCTATCTTGTAGGGCAAGGAAAGGGAGAAAAGGAAGGGGAGGATGGCCAGAGCTAAGGAGAGGTCGACTAGAGCAAGGATTCAAGATCTACATCCATTCTCAAGCCTCCAATGCCAGATTCGTGGCCGGTTCTTTAAGGAGAAAGCACCGGCGGCTCGGTTTGCCTCGAGTTTCTTCTTCCTCTCTTGTGGAACCAGCGAAGCATCTTCTATCGGCCTCCAACCTAAGAGAAGACATTCCAGATCTCATTTCTCTTGATGATACATGATGCTTTCCATGTTTAATCTTTTGCTTTGAGCACTATTGATGTATTTTCCTTCATATCTGAACATGATAATGGTGTGTATGTGTGACCGTTGCGTACGGTCGTGTGTGTGTGGTTTGATCCCGTAGTTGGATCGTTGTGGAGACGAAGTCTCCGTGTGTGTTGGAGTTTTTACTCCGTGTGCTTCTTTGTAAGCGAGTGAAGCCTCACCGGTTTGGTGAGGGGTGGACGTAGGGAGCCCGTCGTGGTCCCGAACCACCTTAAAAATTCCATGTGCATTTTGGTGTGTGCTTGCTCGCTTTTATCTATTGTCATGACCGTGTGGGCTCGTCGAGATTGAGTGAACCTAGTTTATTCTCGTTTAGCTCATTTACATCAATCTCGTTAAATCTGCAAGTTAAGTTTTAAAATTGGTCATCGTGATTGGTGGACAATTCAACCCCCCCTTCTTGTCCGCGCGTATATTGTAGTCTGGGCCAACAATTGGTATCAGAGCGCAGTCTCTGATTTTTATTCAGCGACCTTACGGTCTAGAGAAAAGATCACCTTATGATGGCTAACGTGAATGTGGTTCCTATCTTTGATGGTTTTGATTTCACATCATGGCTTGGAAAACTTTGTATCTGGATTTCTAGTATTGATCCGAAGCTCATGAATTTAATTACTCACGGTCCTCATAGTCTTCCAAAAGTTGAGTCAAGGTGGACCGATGAGGATAAGAAAAATAATTCTAATAATTTATTTGTTTTGAATGCTCTTAAGGCTGCAGTGGACACTAATCAATTTACTTTTGTCTCATCTTGTAGGTCAGCCAAAGAGATCATGGATAGGCTAAGTGAAGCCCAAGAAGAAAGCTGGAACAGTGAGTGCCTCGTGGCAAACAACGAGAGTAATCGTCAAAGCGAGGAAGGCTCTGAGGTATCTTCTAACTCTGATTCTGATAATGAGGAATATAGTTTCGAGGAATTGGTGAATGCTTATGATGAACTGTTTGACAGATATAAATCAATGAAATCTGAAAATCAAAAACTGAAAAAGGCTATTCAAAATACTACACATGTTGCCTCCTCATGTGAGAAATGTTCAGAACTTAGGGACTTGAATGAAAACTTATTGCATGATGTTGATGTGCATAAAGAAACAATTTCAATTCTGAAAACTGAAAATGAAACCTTAAAGGCTAAAATTTCAGAATTTGAAGACATTGAAAAGGAACTAAGAGGTAAATTGAGTTGTTTGGATAATGATCAGATCTTACTTAATGAACTTGTTCAGAATGAAAAGCTTGCTGAAGAGATTGAAAAACTGAAAGATCAAAACAAATTGTTATGTGATGAGTTGAAAGTCCTTGAAAAAGGAAAACATGTGGTTGATGGAGATCCTGAAAATGTTCATGTTTTGGAACAAGAAGTTGCAAACTATAAGACTATCAATTCTCTTTTAAATGATAAACTTGCACTGTGTGAAGAAGAGATTGCTAGTTCTGAACTGCATATCTTGTCCTTAGAAAATGAAATCAACAATTTGAATGAATTCTTGTCCACATATGCAAAGCCAAATCAAAAAATGAAAATAATTCTGGTATCTCTAGTGTGCGTGCCAACTGTTCACATGACAAACACTTTCACGCAACTAAAAGAAGGAATGTCTCTTGTTTCTATTGTGGCAAATTTGGCCATGAGATGTATGACTGCTTTCTAATGAAATTGATGATGATGCAGCATCAAAATCTAGAGTAAAAATAATTGATGGTTTCAAAAATCGTGAGAAACCCACAAAGAAAAATCTCAACATTCATTGTTTCTATTGTGGGCTATATGGTCATATTTTTGAAGATTATTTTACAAAGAAGAGTGATGATGAGTGGTCCATCAAAAGAAAATTTTCATGTCATTATTGTGGTGAAAATGGTCACAAAATGCATGATAGTTCTTTTATGAGAAATGATGATCTGAATGCTATTACAATGTGAAAAAAGTATTGTGGAAGTGTTACTAACCCCTCGGGACCCGAGATGGCTTGGGTACTCAAATCGTCAAAATGAGAATCTGTTTTGCAAGTACGCCTGGAGGCCAAGGAAAGTGTCAATAAATAAAGGCTTCTAAATGCGAGAAAGAAAAATGGTTTGGTTTTGTGAGTTCATTATGCATAGGTTTGCTTTAAAAATCTGCAAAGGTAAAAATTTGAGTTTTGGAGAAGAATGATTGCACTCAAATAGTTGCATTCTGGTTTCGTTGATTTTGGCATCAAAGATACTCTTGCACAAATATGTTGCTCATTTGCACATTTTGCATACATTTGCATTTGCTCTATACTGTTGCATACATGAGTTTGCACTCATTTTTGAATTTTGCATTTACCCTTTGGTGATTTTGGTAGTGATAAAGAGTGCATACACACTTTTGTTTATCTTTATGCAAATAACCTTCGATTGCATACATTTAAATCATGCTTTAGATTACATATATGCTTGCATTTGCAAATAGGAATAAATGTTGATAATCTTTTCACTCACATGTAAATGCATGAAAATACTTGTGCATACCTTCTATCCTTGCGTGCTTTAATGTCATGATTCTTCGGTATTTAAAATGGTGTGTTGTGGAATGGTGGATTCTGTCCATCGGGAAACACTCACGATGCGTGAGTCGGGTCTTCGGACCTACACCTCCGCCACGTACCGGAAATCATCTTGCATGAATTTACTTTCAAATCCTTGCTTGAATGCATGTATATATTTCTAGAAAACCTTTTCTTGAAATCTTTTAAGACCTCACCTCCTTGATAGATAAAATGCAGTGATTTTGATCATTTGTGTAACGTTACATATACAAAGGGGGAGGATTTGTTTCTAATGGTGCATACATTTAGGGGGAGTCATAACTATGTTATGGCAAATTCATTTTCTACATACATAGCAATTACCCACACACTTTGCACAAAAATGATGCATATGACTTTGATTGATAAGGATTTCAGAACTTCTTTTCAACACTTTTAGGGAAATAAAATTTCTACATGGAAATGAAGAGTAATCGTAAGAAAAAAGCTGCCTACCCCGCAATATTCATATAAGTGGAATGTGGAATCGAGTAGCCGGGAATCCTCACTGAAATAAATGAGGAAACTCGCGTCGAAAGGTGAAACAAAAATCCACATTGCATGATGAATCCTAGTAGCCGGGAAACCCCATTGAGACACATGAGGTGACTCGCGCCGAATGGTGAAATCCTATAAAAAGAAACAAAAAAAGAGGGTTGTGCGAAGATACCAATAGTCGAGGATGTAAATGAAATTGTAGAAAGGAAATAACCCTCAAGTGTTTCTTAGAAATTCTACCAATACCCATATATTTTTGAAGTTCATTGCTCATTTTCATATATTTCACTTGGGTATTATTGTGATGTTTGTGTATCTTGAATTTGTTCTTATCATGGTTTATGCAGTGCTTCTAGCATATGAATGCACTACCTTTTTTGATTATGCATCATGTTTCACAATTTGATATGAATCAAATGCTCACTTGCTATCCCATTACCCCATTAAGGGGGAGCTATAGATTACTACATACTTGCTTGACTATCATGCTTGCTTGCTTGTCTTTCATGCTTGCCTTTTGCTTGCATGAATAATTTAGATACTTCATACACGTTCATATCTGCTTTTAATAACCCTATTGTCAATCTATTTTTGTTGATGACAAAGGGGGAGAAAAAGTGCACATAATGTTCATATCAGTTTGGAAGTTTAGAAGTCTTTGTGCATATATCTAGTTTCATTGATATGGTCGGTTTTCATGCTTATTGCCTTATCTTTTGGTTTCCCCATTTTTGATTCTGCCAAAGGGGGAGAAAGATGTTAAGATTGCCACAATATTTTGTCATCATCAAAAGGGGGAGATTGTTGGGTATTGTGTTCCCACATTATTTTTGACCTTTGTTTTGATGATAATAAATATTGTGTGTTTGTGGAACAAATCTTATGTATGTGTATTTGAGTAAGTTCATTGAAGAATGCTAACCAATGGTTTCATACTTTAATGAACTTGTTTTGCTGTAACAATGAAATGACCTATGATGATTAAAGTCGATTCTTGATGTAAAGGAAGTAGACTTTTGTTGGCATTTTTAATTTGGACCTTTTGGAGTTTAAAGCAAGTCGACTTGTCCTTCAAGGGAAGTTGACTTGAACTGATATACTTTGAATATGCCCTTAGATATTTGATCATATGGATTTGAATCTTGATGATTGCTTTGGTTTTAATCTTGATCAAATAGCTTGAAAAATTGGGTGGTTATTTTTCATGCATGTCATGGATGTATTTCTGAAAGCAAAAAGTGTTCACATCACATATGTGAAATTGGCCTTCATGTATATCACTTTCTTGAAACATTTCATTAGTACTTCAATTTCATGAATATGGTTCATTCCTTAGTGTTCATGAGAGTTTTGAGAAATTTTAGTTTTAACTTGACATCACATGGTTTTATGTGTAAATGACTTGCATGCATCTTGTTATTTATGAAGATACCATGACTTGAGCTTCATGAAGGATCATCTATGCAATATTTGCTCACATGGTGAAAATGAGGTGTTTGATGCCTACATATGTTGATATCTTGCATGCTCAAGTGATTTAAGCTTTGGCTAAAAATCTGGGTTGTTTTCATGAACATCTTCCATGAGATGTTATTGCATTGAATGTGTTTCATGCATCCTTAATATGAGATTTTTGAGTTCTTTTAATGTGCTTAATCTATTCTCATAAATCTTGTTGAAATATGGTTTAATTGTCTTTTGGTTGCCTTGTGATGGAATGCTTCTTATTTGTTTGTGTGAGTTTTTAATTCAAATGGGCTTTAAAGAAACAATCATGTTTTTGGTAAGGCATCTAACGCTCAAGAAATTGCTCATTCATGTGCTCATGAATATCTCTCACTTGAAGCTTCTTATTGTTGAGCTAATGAAAGATTCAAGAATGCCAATTACATAATAAAGCTTTCATGACTTTGCATTTGGTCAAATATGTTTTGGTTGGTTGAGGATAGAAGTCAAATTCATGCTATAGTTGGTTCATTGAAGTATACATGAAGGATCAAGTTCAAAATGCCATAATTGATGCTCATATCTTGATTATTATCTAACCTCATGTTTTATCATGTGTTTCAGGTTATATATTCATGGTTGATCTTCATTGGATCATGGTAACATCTAACCATTTGTTTTGATTGGAAAAAGTTAGGTTTGAAGAGGTTCTTAAACCCAAACAGGCTGGGGTCGACCCATGGGGTCGACCCTTGAAGGTTTTGCTGCTGCCCAGGCCATATTCCTGCTTGCAGGTGCATGGGTCGACCCATGCCCAAAGAGTTGGAATTTTATTTTGCGTCTGCCCGCCCTCTGGATGCTCGAGGGTCGAACCATGGGGTCGACCCATTCCGGCACGCGATTTGCGAATCCGATTATAACCATTTCTAAACCTCTCTAAACTTTACCATAACACCCCCCAGTAGTTCTTAATCATATTTAGGTGTTTCTAACACACTTTGGGAGGATTTTATGTGTCTTTTCCCCACCCCTCTATATATATCATTATGAGCTCCGAATTTGTGAGAATGAACCCTAATGTGCTATCTTTCTATCTTGTAGGGCAAGGAAAGGGGGAAAAGGAAGGGGAGGATGGCCAGAGCTGAGGAGAGGTCGACTAGAGCAGGGATTCAAGATCTACATCCATTCTCAAGCCTCCAATGCCAGATTCATGGCCGGTTCTTTAAGGAGAAAGCACCGGCGGCTCGGTTTGCCTCAATTTTCTTCTTCCTCTCTCGTGGAACCAGCGAAGCATCTTCTATCGGCCTCCAACCTAAGAGAAGACATTCCAGATCTCATTTCTCTTGATGATACATGATGCTTTCCATGTTTAATCTTTTGCTTTGAGCACTATTGATGTATTTTCCTTCATATCTGAACATGATAATGGTGTGTATGTGTGACCGTTGCGTACGGTCGTGTGTGTGTGGTTTGATCCCGTAGTTGGATCGTTGTGGAGACGAAGTCTCCGTGTGTGTTGGAGTTTTTACTCCGTGCGCTTCTTTGTAAGCGAGTGAAGCCTCATCGGTTTGGTGAGGGGTGGACGTAGGGAGCCCGTCGTGGTCCCGAACCACCTTAAAAATTCATGTGCATTGTGGTGTGTGCTTGCTCGCTTTTATCTATTGTCATGACCATGTGGGCTCGTCGAGATTGAGTGAACCTAGTTTATTCTCGTTTAGCTCATTTACATCAATCTCATTAAATCTGCAAGTTAAGTTTTAAAATTGGTCATCGTGATTGATGGATAATTCAACCCCCCCTTCTTGTCCGCACGTATATTGTAGTCTGGGTCAACAATTGGTATCAGAGCGCAGTCTCTGATTTTTATTCAGCGGACCTTACGGTCTAGAAGAATAGATCACCTTATGATGGCTAACGTGAATGTGGTTCCTGTCTTTAATGGTTTTAATTTCATATCATGGCTTGGAAAACTTTGTATCTGGATTTCTAGTATTGATCTGAAGCTCCTAAATCTAATTACTCACGGTCCTCATAGTCTTCCAAAAGTTGAGTCAAGGTGGACCGATGAGGATAAGAAAAATAATTCTGATAATTTATTTGTTTTGAATGCTCTTAAGGTTGTAGTGGACACTAATCAATTTACTTTTGTCTCATCTTGTAGGCCAGCCAAAGAGATCTTGGATAGGCTAAGTGAAGCCCAAGAAGAAAGCTGGAACAGTGAGTGCCTCGTGGCAAACAACGAGAGTAATCGTCAAAGCGAGGAAGGCTCTGAGGTATCTTCTAACTCTGATTCTGATAATGAGGAATATAGTTTCGAGGAATTGGTGAATGCTTATGATGAACTGTTTGACAGATATAAATCAATGAAATCTGAAAATCAAAAACTGAAAAAGGCTATTCAAAATACTACACATGTTACCTCCTTATGTGAGAAATGTTCAGAACTTAGGGACTTGAATGAAAACTTATTGCATGATGTTGATGTGCATAAAGAAACAATTTCAATTTTGAAAACTGAAAATGAAACCTTAAAGGCTAAAATTTTAGAATTTAAAGACATTGAAAAGGAACTAAGAGATAAATTGAGTTGTTTAGATAATGATCAGATCTTACTTAATGAACTTGTTCAGAATGAAAAGTTTACTGAAGAGATTGAAAAACTGAAAGATCAAAACAAATTGTTATGTGATGAGTTGAAAGTCCTTGAAAAAGGAAAACATGTGGTTGATGGAGATCCTGAAAATGTTCATGTTTTGGAACAAGAAGTTGCAAACTATAAGACTATCAATTCTCTTTTAAATGATAAACTTGCACTGTGTGAAGAAGAGATTGCTAGTTCTGAACTGCATATCTTGTCCTTAGAAAATGAAATCAATAATTTGAATGAATTCTTGTCCACATATGCAAAGCCAAATCAAAAATTGAAAATAAATCTGGTATCTCTAATGAGCGTGTCAACTGTTCACATGACAAACACTTTCACGTAACTAAAAGAAGGAATGCCTCCTGTTTCTATTGTGGCAAATTTGGCCATGAGATGTATTACTGCTTTCTAATGAAATTTGATGATGATGCAGCATCAAAATCTAGAGTAAAAATAATTGATGGTTTCAAAAATCGTGAGAAACCCACAAAGAAAAATCTCAACATTCATTGTTTCTATTGTGGGCTATATGGTCATGTTTTTGAAGATTATTTTACAAAGAAGTGTGATGATGAGTGAGCCATCAAAAGAAAATTTTCATGTCATTATTGTGGTGAAAATGGTCACAAAATGCATGATTGTTCTCTTACGAGAAATGATGATCTGAATGCTATTACAATGTGGAAAAAGTCTTGTGGAAGTGTTACTAACCCCTCGGGACCCAAGATGGCTTGGGTACCCAAATCGTCAAAATGACAATCTATTTTGCAGGTGTGCCTTGAGGCCAAGGAAAGTGTCAATAAATAAAGGCTTCTAAACGCGAGAAAGAAAAATGGTTTGGTTTTGTGAGTTCATTATGCATAGGTTTGCTTTAAAAAATCTACAAAGATAAAAATTTGAGTTTTGGAGAAGAAAGATTGCACTCAAATAGTTGCATTCTGGTTTTGTTGATTTTGGCATCAAAGATACTCTTGCACAAATCTGTTGCTCATTTTCACACTTTGCATACATTTGCATTTGCTCTATACTGTTGCATACATGAGTTTGCACTCATTTTTGAATTTTGCATTTACCCTTTGGTGATTTTGGTAGTGATAAAGAGTGCATACACACTTTTGTTTATCTTTATGCAAATAACCTTCGGTTGCATACATTTAAATCATGCTTTAGATTACATATATGCTTGCATTTATGAATAGGAATAAATGTTGATAATCTTTTCACTCACATGCAAATGCCTGAAAATACTTGTGCATACCTTCTATCCTTACGTGCTTTAATGCCATGATTCTTCGGTATTTAAAATGGTGTGTTGTGGAATGGTGGATTCTGTCCATCGGGAAACACTCACGATGCATGAGTCGGGTCTTCGGACCTACACCTCCGCCACGTACCGGAAATCATCTTGCATGAATTTACTTTCAAATCCTTACTTGAATGCATGTATATATTTCTAGAAAACCTTTTCTTGAAATCTTCTAAGACCTTACCTCCTTGATAGATAAAATGCAGTGATTTTGATCATTTGTGTAACGTGACATATACAAAGAGGGAGGATTTGTTTCCAATGGTGTATACATTTAGGGGGAGTCATACCTATGTTATGGCAAATTCATTTTCTACATACATAGCAATTGCCCACACACTTTACACAAAAATGATGCATATGACTTTGATTGATAAGGATTTCAGAAATTCTTTTCAACACTTTTAGGGAAATAAAATTTCTACATGGAAATGAAGAGTAATCGTGAGGAAAAAGCTGCCTACCCCATAATATTCATATAAGTGGAATGTGGAACCGAGTAGCCGAGAATCCCCACTGAAACAAATGAGGAAACTCGCGTTGAAAGGTGAAATAAAAATCCACATTGCGTGATGAATCCTAGTAGCCAAGAAACCCCATTGAGACACATGAGGTGACTCGCGCCGAATGGTGAAATCTTATAAAAAGAAATAAAAAAAGGGGGTTGTGCGAAGCTACCAATAGTCGAGGATCTAAATGGAATTGTAGAAAGGAAATATCCCTCAAGTGTTTCTTAGAAATTCTGCCAATATCCATATATTTTTGAAGTTCATTGCTCATTTTCATATATTTCACTTGGGTATTATTGTGATGTTTATGTATCTTGAATTTATTCTTATCATGGTTTATGTAGTGCTTCTAGCATATGAATGCACTACCTTTTTTGATTATGCATCATGTTTCACAATTTGATATGAATCAAATGCTCTCTTGCTATCCCATTACCCCATTAAGGGGGAGCTATAGATTACTACATACTTGCTTGACTATCATGCTTGCTTGCTTGTCTTTCATGCTTGCCCATTTGCTTGCATAAATAATTTAGATACTTCATACATGTTCATATCTGCTTTTAATAACCCTATTGTCAATCTATTTTTGTTGATGACAAAGGGGGAGAAAAAGTGCACATAATGTTCATATCAGTGTAGAAGTTTAGAAGTCTTTGTGCATATATCTAGTTTCATTGATATGGTTCATTTTCATACTTATTGCCTTATCTTTTGGTTTCCCCATTTTTGATTCTGCCAAAGGGGGAGAAAGATGTTAAGATTGTCACAATATTTTGTCATCATCAAAAAGGGGGAGATTGTTGGGTATTATGTTCCCACATTATTTTTGACCTTGGTTTTCATGATAATAAATATTGTGTGTTTGTGGAACAAATCTTGTGTATGTATATTTGAGTAAGTTCATTGAAGAATGCTAACCAATGGTTTCATACTTTAATGAACTTGTTTTGCAGTAACAATGAAATGACCTATGATGATTAAAGTCGATTCTTGATGCAAAGGAAGTCGACTTTTGGTGGCATTTTCAATTTGGACCTTTTGGAGTTTAAAGCAAGTCGACTTGTCCTTCAAGGGAAGTTGACTTGAACTGATATACTTTGAATATACCCTAAGATATTTGATCATGTGGATTTGAATCTTGATGATTGCTTTGGTTTTAATCTTGATCAAATAGCTTGAAAAATTGGGTGGTTATTTTTCATGCATGTCATGGATGCATTTGTGAAAGTAAAAAGTGTTCACATCACATATGTGAAATTGGGCCTTCATGTATATCACTTTCTTGAAACATTTCATTAGTACTTCAATTTCATGAATATGGTTCATTCCTTAGTGTTCATGAGAGTTTTGAGAAGTTTTAGTTTTAACTTGACATCACATGGTTTTATGTGTAAATGAATTGCATGCATCTAGTTTTTTATGAAGATACCATGACTTGAGCTTCATGAAGGATCATCTATGCAATATTTACTCACATGGTGAAAATGAGGTGTTTGATGCCTACATTTGTTGATATCTTGCATGCTCAAGTGATTTAAGCTTTGGCTAAAAATCTGTGTTGATTGAATGTGTTTCATGTATCCTTAAAATGAGGTTTTTGAGTTCTTTTAGTGTGCTTAATCTATTCTCATAAATCTTGTTGAAATATGGTTTAATTGGCTTTTGGTTGCCTTGTGATGGAATGCTTCTTATTTGTTTGTGTGAGTGTTTAATTCAAATGGGCTTTAAAGAAACAATCATGTTTTTGGTAAGGCATCTAACGCTCAAGAAATTGCTCATTCATGTGCTCATGAATATCTCTCACTTGAAGCTTCTTATTGTTGAGCTAATGAAAGATTCAAGAATGCCAATTACATAATAAAGCTTTCATGACTTTGCATTTGGTCAAATATGTTTTGGTTGGTTGAGGATAGAAGTCAAATTCATGCTATAGTTGGTTCATTGAAGTATACATGAAGGATCAAGTTCAAAATGCCATAATTGATGCTCATATCTTGATTATCATCTAGCCTCATGTTTTATCATGTGTTTCAGGTTATATATTCATAGTTGATCTTCATTGGATCATGGTAACATCTAACCATTTGTTTTGATTGGAAAAAGTTAGGTTTGTAGAAGTTCTTAAACCCAAACAGGCTGGGGTCGACCCATGGGGTCGACCCTTGAAGGTTTTACTGCTGCTCGGGCCATATTCCTGGTTGCAGGTGCATGGGTTGACCCATGGGGTCGACCCCAGAGAGTTGGAATTTTGTTTTGCGTCTGCCCGGCCTCTGGATGCTCGAGGGTCGACCCATGGGGTCGACCCATTCCGGCACGCGATTTGCGAATTCGATTGTAACCATTTCTAAACCTCTCCAAACTTTACCATAACACCCCCCATTAGTTCCTAATCATATTTAGGTGTTTCTGACACACTTTGGGAGGGTTTTATGTGTCTTTTCCCCACCCCTCGATATATATCATTGTGAGCTCCGAATTTGTGAGAATGAACCCTAATATGCTATCTTTGTATCTTGTAGGGCAAGGAAAGGGGGAAAAGGAAGGGGAGGACGGCCAGAGCTGAGGAGAGGTCGACTAGAGCAAGGATTCAAGATCTACATTGATGGGGATATCACCTCCCATGCCCACGTTTACCGTTCGTCTCCTCACCCCGGTTGCATCCGGCATGATTTAGTCATTTAATTTTGAGTCCTATGTAATTTTATTTGAGTCATTTGATGTATTTTCCCTTTTATTTGAGTCATGTTCCTAGGTCTTGTATTTATTTTCCTAAGTTTGAGTGTCATTAGATTGTGTAATGTGCTATTGGGCCCAATTCTTCGGGCTTGGCCCATGAGCCCCCCCTACCCCTTCGGTTATTTGTTATTGAGTCTTTTGTAAGGGACTTTTGTAGAAATGTGAGTTTCCTATATATAGGACCACATTCCCCCCATTTCAACTTAATGAATGAATCAATGAAAAATGCCATTTGAGTATCCAAAGCTTAGTTTAGTGGAGTGATTCCAACATTTTTTGGGTGAGAAACCCTAGGGGAGAGATTCTCCACCCTTCCCCCTCCTAATCCCTCTTTTTCACTCCACTTTCTCTCTCCTCAGCACCCAATTTCGAATTTTCTTCTCTCTCCTCCTTTCCCAACCACCTCAACCCCCACCTACCATCATTAAAGCCCTCCACTTCCCCATGGCCTCCATTACTCCACCCCCCTAGTCCAAAGGAGATCCCTCACCATTCCAACACCATCCTCCACATTCCAACATCACTTTTCCCATTCCAACACAATCAACCCCTTCCCCACACAACCCCACAACTTCCAAAGCATATTTGAATTTGAAATCCACCCTTCCCTCCACTCACTTGTGCCCCCCTTCACCTTCTCCTCTCACCCACCTTCCCAAATTCGTAGCTCCTCCTCCCATCACCTGTTAGACCCCCTTCCAGACCCCATTCTTCCCTTCCCCCACCTTAGAACACCCCCTTCTAGACCCCCTCACAGCCCGGGCTTTCCCTACACTCATCCACCCCCATTTCCCCTCCCATATACCCCATTCCCCCCCATCATCATCAACCTACATCTCTCAACTGAAGATCTACAGCAGAGCAGCAGCTTGCAGTGGCCACCACGATCACCTTCGGACGAGTTTGAAGACCCAAGAGCCATCGTCGGAAGCGTCTGCCAGTCGCCTTCGCAACCGAAGTGGTTTTGTCTTCTTTTGATCTCCGAGCCATCCTGGAGGTCCATTCTTCCACAGCTGCGCGGTTCTGCCTCGGCTAAGGACCTGAACCAGCTTAGAAGCTCTGCCACGATGGACCCTGAAGGAATCAGTCTTCAAGTTCTTCTTCAAAGTTCCTCTTTGGCCTGTCTAGTTTCAGATTCAAGAAGCGGAAGTTCATTCAGCATCCGGGAGCAGAAGTTACCAATTTTCTCCCCCGAACGCGCGGTTCTGCCTTCTACAGTCTGCACCGACCCCTCCTCACTCTTCTGGTTCCACAGATTGTATCCGATCTCTTCTGGTGTCACCGTTTCTTTTGCTGCAAATAGGACTCACCCACGGTTCTAACGGCGCTGACGGCATCAAATTTGGAGTTCGGGAGTGGCCAGGACAGCCTCTGCATCCTACTGTTGGTGACCTGCCCCTGCTAGTCTGAGAAACAGAGGCCCTGTTCAAGCTCCTGCCCCGACCAGCAGCGACTCCAGAAGAAATTAAGAAAATTCTGAAGCATTCCCCTTCCAGCTACGAAGGTTTTCCCTCTGGTTTGTCATCAACAAAATTACTGATCAAGATCTACAGCAGCAACACCGACTCTCTGTCCCGGCTCGCAGACAACAAGCAGATTCGGCGTCCACCCTTATTCCTCGTTCTTTGCTTTAGTTTCCCCACCCCGCTTGACCGGCTGAAGGTCCCTCCCTGTGTGGAGGTAGTATTGATTGTAATTTCTATTAACCCCCACCCCAAGATCCCCCTCCTACGTGAGGTGTAGTGTTGTAACTTGTTTGGGCAGGTCAAGTGACACTGTCGCGGCGTGTGGGGATCCACTCGCCTCCCCGCTCGCCCTCGTCTCCGACCAGGACCGGTTTCTTCAATCCGGTCGAGTAAGTGCTCAAACCTTCACTCCACTTAGTGCTTGTCTTTCAATATTAGTTCTAATTCTGCTGGTTATGCGAGTGAGAGCCCGATCCTCAAGCCCTATAAACTTGAGTGATCACCGTGGGAATATTGCAACCGGTGCCTTTGGCACTTTGTCGGCCCCCATGATTTGGACATCCCCACCCTTTGGGAATCAAGTCTTGGCCTTGCTGGCCCTCTACCAGCAAGGGCCCAACCCCACATCATCCCCTTGGCATTGCCAAGTCACCCCGGGCTTGGGTGAGTGACGATAGAGCGGTGGCCCAATTTGGCCCGTTTTGAATGCGATTGTGCTTGCTTGCATTAGGTCTGAGGTCGTGTCACATCAAGTGGTATCAGAGCAAGTCTTTGACTTGTCTCTACAAGTCAAGTCCTAGGGCATGCTTGCATTCTTGTCCGAACCGTGCATTGTCAACCCATCATTGTTAACATTGAGTATTGGGTCACATGGCTCCTCTCCCAATCATATCCCATGCATGCTTACCTAATGGAAAGCCCGTAGAAATTGATTTCATTGACCTAGAATCTGAAAATTGGGTGTCCCCCGATATCGTTACCTCTCTTAGTAGGACCGGACAAATTGTGCACAATGGAGACCAAGTCTTTATTGAATTCCATAAATGGTTCGGGAAGATTAAGTATTTGGATGGGGCTTGGTGTCAAAAGGGAACATTGGCAGGTCCATGTATAATCCTAGGTAAGAAATGGTTAGATGAAAGGAATGCCAACATCGACCCAACACGTCGGACTTGCCTTGTGCGTCCGCCACACCTTTCGGGAACCTTTAAATTCAACAACCTTTTATTCTCCCACCCGCGGGAATCCCACCCTCGTTCACCACCCCGGGTGCACCATACTCCGGCCGTCATCACCCCACCATCAAAGAACCTTCCCACTCCATTAGTTTTGGAAGAAGTAGTCCACCCGCTTTGCCACATGAAGACAAATATCCCTCGGGAACCTATCCCCTCCATAGAGAGCACCCATGTCCCAATTGAAGAGGAAGCCTCGCACAAGGATCTTCACCCTACACCACCCCCTCTAGATAAGGCCGAATTCATCTTAGAAGAGTCCCTTGTTAGGTGGCTAAGGAAGAGCCTAATTAGAGAGACCTCGACCCATGTTTGCCCTCCCATAGAACAAAATTTTCCCCTAGTGCCCATCTTCTCCTATCACACCACAATCCAAGCATCCTATCAAGTGGAGACCTTAGAGGATTTTCTTAGAGGCTTGGCATGGCAAATTGAGTTCACTAGCATGTTGACTCCTATGGCCGAACAACCTAGGAGCCTTAGCCTCCTACACCTATGCATTGGGTCTATCACCTCGGTTTGCACCAATGGTTGCTACACTAGCGGCCTCCTTCTATTCCTCCCTACACCGGATGAGCCCAACCTTCTCCTCGATTTAGAGCTTCTTATCTCGGGTAGAAAGCCAAGCCCTCCACTCATGGCCGACCCACTTGTCAAGAACATTGACCCAACTATCATAGGGAAGGATGACTTAACACCTTTTAAGGATCTTGAGGACATGGAGTTCCTCCCCCTAAGTGACCTATTTTACGATCCATATGATCCCTTCCAATGGGAGTCAAGGGACTCATATGACCCAACCATCTTAGCAACCACCCACCCTGTCCTACCCTCACTCACCATATTGGGCCAAACCCACCTCATCCATGACCCGGGCTGTACCTTGGGAGCCATAACCTTGGACCATATATCCCTAGGGAATAAGGTGGTGCCCCACCCCATGATGACCACCTTCTTAGATCCATTCGATCCTTTCCAATGGGAGTTCAAAGGTTGTCCCACACCTATACATATGGAAGTCACTTTTGGGAAAAGCATGCATGTGTCTAGACTTTCCACACCCCTTGGCATGAACACTATGTTGGGTCCATTCATTCATATCACTCACATGTCAAGTAGAAAGCATGAGTGGGTCACATTCAGATGTCATGGTCCTCCTTCATTCATCATGGATCTTAAGCATGTCAAAAGCATCTACGGATGTCCGGGCGCCCCCACATTCATCACCACTTTACATGATAGGTTCACCTACGGTTGCCCCGGCCCACCTAGGCCCACCAAAGTCTACATGACAACATTGCATGATAAGTCCACAAATGGTTGCACCGGCCCACCAAGGTTCATCATGGTCCATCTGGCATCATGGCAGGATAGGTCCATCTATGGTTGTCCAGGTCCACCCATAACCACTAAAAGGATAGCATTCACAAAATTGCATGAAAACCTTTGCAAGCACATCAGCAAAAAGAATGAGGCTTATAAAAGGCTGGCCGACTCTCATCGGCATCACCAAGAATTCCAAGTGGGTGACCTTGTGATGGTTAGGATGGAGAGGCTCTCCCCGGGAGCCAACTCTAAACTGAGGCCACGTGGGGCTGGTCCCTTCCAGGTCTTGAGGCGCATAGGTGCAAATGCCAACGAGTTAGATCTCCATGAGGAGTATGGAATAAGTCCCACATTCAATGTTGCCGACCTAGTGCCATATAAGGGACCCACAGTGGTACCTAGTGAGGAGATTGAGCCTACTTCTTCCCTTGAGAGAGCACCCACCCATGATGATAAACCACCAGCCAAGAGAGCCCAGCGTGAACAAATTGAACAAATATTGGATGAACAAGTCACTACCACTCGGAGCAAGGTATATGAGCGCTATCTCGGCAGGTGGATGGATCGGTCTCGTTCGGGAGACTTGAGGGCGGTACCACTTCTACACCCTCCAAGGAGGGAAGGACACTTAGTCGACAGAGTCGAGTTCTCCGCACCCCGGGAGTATGATGGGGACATCACCTCCCATGCCCACGTTTACCGTTCGTCTCCTCACCCCGGTTGCATCCGGCATGATTTAGTCATTTAATTTTGAGTCCTATGTAATTTTATTTGAGTCATTTGATGTATTTTCCCTTTTATTTGAGTCATGTTCCTAGGTCTTGCATTTATTTTCCTAAGTTTGAGTGTCATTAGATTGTGTAATGTGCTATTGGGCCCAATTCTTCGGGCTTGGCCCATGAGCCCCCCCTACCCCTTCGGTTATTTGTTATTGAGTCTTTTGTAAGGGACTTTTGTAGAAATGTGAGTTTTCTATATATAGGACCACATTCCCCCCATTTCAACTTAATGAATGAATCAATGAAAAATGCCATTTGAGTATCCAAAGCTTAGTTTAGTGGAGTGATTCCAACATTTTTTGGGTGAGAAACCCTAGGGGAGAGATTTCCCACCCTTCCCTCTCCTAATCCCTCTTTTTCACTCCACTTTCTCTCTCCTCAACACCCAATTTCGAATTTTCTTCTCTCTCCTCCTTTCCCAACCACCTCAACCCCCACCTACCATCATTAAAGCCCTCCACTTCCCCATGGCCTCCATTACTCCACCCCCCTAGTCCCAAGGAGATCCCTCACCATTCCAACACCATCCTCCACATTCCAACACCACTTTCCCCATTCCAACACAATCAACCCCTTCCCCACACAACCCCACAACTTCCAAAGCATATTTGAATTTGAAATCCACCCTTCCCTCCACTCACTTGTGCCCCCCTTCACCTTCTCCTCTCACCCACCTTCCCAAATTCGTAGCTCCTCCTCCCATCACCTGTTAAACCCCCTTCCAGACCCCATTCTTCCCTTCCCCCACCTTAGAACACCCCCTTCTAGACCCCCTCATAGCCCGGGCTTTCCCCACACTCATCCACCCCCATTTCCCCTCCCATATACCCCATTCCCCCCCATCATCATCAACCTACAGCTCTCAACTAAAGATCTACAGCAAAGTAGCAGCTTGAAGTGGCCACCACGATCACCTTCGGACGAGTTTGAAGACCCAAGAGCCATCGTCGGAAGCGTCTGCCAGTCACCTTCGCAACCGAAGTGGTTTTGTCTTCTTTTGATCTCCGAGCCATCCTGGAGGTCCATTCTTCCACAGCTGCGCGGTTCTGCCTTGCCTAAGGACCTGAACCAGTTTAGAAGCTCTGCCACGATGGACCCTGAAGGAATCAGTCTTCAAGTTCTTCTTCAAAGTTCCTCTTTGGCCTGTCTAGTTTCAGATTCAAGAAGTGGAAGTTCATTCAGCATTCGGGAGCAAAAGTTACCAATTTTCTCCCCCGAACGCGCGGTTCTGCCTTCTACAGTCTGCACCGACCCCTCCTAACCCTTCTGGTTCTACAGATTGTCTCCGATCTCTTCTGGTGTCCCCGTTTCTTTTGCTGCAAAGAGGACTCACCCACGGTTCTAACGGCGCTAACGGAATCAAATTTGGAGTTCGGGAGCGGCCAGGACAGCCTCTGCATCCTACTGTTGGTGACCTGCCCCTGCTAGTCTGAGAAACAGAGGCCCTGTTCAAGCTCCTGCCCCGACCAGCAGCGACTCCAGAAGAATTTAAGAAAATTCTGAGGCATTCCCCTTCCAGCTACGAAGGTTTTCCCTCTGGTTTCGTCGTCAACAAAATTACTGATCAAGATCTACAGCAGCAACACCGACTCTCTGTCCCGGCTCACAGATAGCAAGTAGATTCGGCGTCCACCCTTATTCCTCGTTCTTTGCTTTAGTTTCCCCACCCCGCTTGACCGGCTGAAGGTCCCTCCCTGTGTGGAGGTAGTATTGATTGTAATTTCTATTAACCCCGACCCCAAGATCCCCCTCCTACGTGAGGTGTAGTGTTGTAACTTGTTTGGGCAGGTCAAGTGACACCGCCGCGGCGTGTGGGGATCCACTCGCCTCCCCGCTCGCCCTCGTCTCCGACCGGGACCGATTTCTTCAATCCGGTCGAGTAAGTGCTCAAACCTTCACTCCACTTAGTGCTTGTCTTTCAATATTAGTTCTAATTCCGCTGGTTATGCGAGTGAGAGACCGATCCTCAAGCCCTATAAACTTGAGTGATCACCGTGGGAATATTGCAACCGGTGCCTTTGGCACTTTGTCGGCCCCCTTGATTTGGGCATCCCCACCCTTTGGGAATCAAGTCTTGGCCTTGCTGGCCCTCTACCAGCAAGGGCCCAACCCCACATCCTCCCCTTGGCATTGCCAAGTCACCCCGGGCTTGGGTGAGTGACGATAGAGCGGTGGCCCAATTTGGCCCGTTTTGAATGCGATTGTGCTTGCTTGCATTAGGTCCGAGGTCGTGTCACATCATACATCCATTCTCAAGCCTCCAATGCCAGATTCGTGGCCGATTCTTTAAGGAGAAAGCACCGGCGACTGGGTTTGCCTCGAGTTTCTTCTTCCTCTCTCGTGGAACCAGCGAAGCATCTTCTATCGGCCTCCAACCTAAGAGAAGACATTCCAGATCTCATTTCTCTTGATGATACATGATGCTTTCCATGTTTAATCTTTTGCTTTGAGCACTATTGATGTATTTTCCTTCATATCTGAACATGATAATGGTGTGTATATGTGACCGTTGCGTATGGTCGTGTGTGTGTTGTGACGACCCAGAGTTCAGGATACCGATATACCGATAACATCGGTATACCGACACCAAGAACTGGGGAGGCCACCCAAGAGGCTGATGAGGCCCCTGAAGGGTTAGTGGGGGGTTAGCTGAGGAATATGCATAATTAATTGCGAATTGGGGCGCGCAATACAAATAAGTATTTAAGATTTAAACACAAGTGCGGAAGCAATTTAAAATAACCAGAGTGATATATATAACTAGTCCAGAGTCACAAACACTAGTCCACAGGGCACAACTACGCGGGGCATACCCCGGCAAAAGTACAACACAAGCCTAAAAAAGGCAGCTCGTGCTCAGCTGGCAGCTAAGGAACGGTCCCGAAACAGCACGCTAAACTCCGGGAGATGTCGGGCGCGGCTCACCTGAAAGGAGAAGGGTGAGTCACAGCCAGACTCAGTAGGGGTCACGCGGATCCCTACCTCGCACTAAACAAGCGAACATGCATAATTAACAGCAATTAAAGCATGCATTCAAATAAATACACAGGCAATGGCATGAATATCTAATCACAAGAAAGCTGTAAACTCTATCTAAGCAAGTATAACAGCTAACACATGCCGCTACTAATTAAATGCAAGCGATTAAAGCTAAAACTACCAATTAGAATGAGCTGCAACTAGTCCAAGCAACAAGGAAGGACAACCACTGGAGCAGAAACCAGAAGCGTCCACTGACGGCTTACACTGCGTCTCAAGCACTCGCAGTCGACAAGCGACAAGCTAAGCGCGCAAACAGTACCAAACCAAGTGACCAGTCGGAGTGACACCCGTCGGCGTCAGTCCACAGTCTCCGACCACGTGTGCACACACTGACTCTAGCCTGAGCCAGGCCCTCTAACTAGTTTTCTCCCTTGGCAGGACGCTACCATTGGCTGGGAGCCCACGGAACTAGCTTACAAACCGTGAATGGGAAATATACCCCTCCGCCATCCTCAAGCGGGTCGGTACTCAACAGACCTTAGGGCAACAACAGTGGCTCCATTGCCTGGAAAGAAAAGCTACTCTATTGGCACATAAAACACGCCACAATATAGTAAAACAATACAACTATGGCATGAATATAGAACGGAACGCATAAGCAATGGGCTGGGAATATATTGCAGCCATCAGGGAAGTGGCGGTCAAGGACCCACGCGCCACATGCAAACGACGGTCGGGGGTCGGCGCGTTACTTCAAGAATGACGCTCCAGTCCCCATCCGTCACTCCCTTCAGGATTCCAGCTCAAGAGGCACCAAAGGCATGTAACGGTGGGGGCCCTGCGCGTTACTTCGAAGCGACGCGTGGGGTCACCGCCGTCACATCCACCCGAGGCTCAAACCACCTATCAGCGTTCTAAATGGTAGCAGGCGAAGTAACGCCCCGGTCTAGGCGCGCCGGACCGAAACGACGGTCGGCCGACTGGCCGCCGGGCGCACCGCCTGACCAAAATCACGGAAAACAGTTGATGAGTAACGGATGGGAGCCCCACCGTTACTCTCCAAGTAACGCACCCCCAATGGGCCGCTATTTGGTAGTGACGCGTCCACCTTGGACCGTCGGGCAAGTGACGGTTCCTGGCAGGACCGTCACTGCACCTGGGTTACGGGCGGGTACGGTTTGTAAACCGAAGCCCTCCCGGACGGCTGAAAACGCCGGGTATCGACGAGAAACCTAATAACCTGTCAAACCACGCATGCTAGACAACAATCTAACATCTAAATCTAGCACATGCAAGGCCTAAAACGCATTAAACTCAAGATTTAGGCTAAAACCCCAAAAATGGAAATATGAACATCATGCATGCTACGGGGTGCTAATCAACAAGCGAGCTAAAGGAAACGATCCTAGCAAGATCGAGGTTCCATCCCCCTACCTTTCGCAAGCCGAAACCGTCGAACGGGCCGCATGCAAGGAGGAATAGCCACGGAGCTTCCACGCTCCACCTCGCTCCCACGATCACCGATCCACGCCGAAGTGGACACCCACGCGCTCTACTCGACGCGAGGAATCCAACGGTGCCAACCTCGTCTCAATCCGACGCCGTCTCGACCCCGATCCCTAAGAGAGGAGAGGAGGTGGCCGCACGGAGGAGAGAGAGAGGGAGAGGGTGAAATGAGAGATCGACGGGGGAGAGAGAGTGAGGGTGAGAGATATATAAAAAAAAATAAATAAAATTAATATATATATAATATAATCATTATATATATAAAAATCTTATTAATATTCAATAACCCTCAAACAGCTCCGAACAAATCCGGAAAAATGCCAGACAAATTCCTAAAAATCCAGGAAAATAGCCGGAATTTCCAGAACAATTAATAGAACAAATACCACGAAGGATCCATTAAGGCACGGGCCTTACAGTCCCTCCCTCCTTACAGAAATTTCGCCCTCGAAATTTACAATAACCGAAAAGGAGGAAACTGAGAAAGGACTTATACCTCACTGGAACAAGAAAGGAAAAAGCTGACGCATCTCATCTTCACGCTCCCAAGTAGACTCGTTACCAGAGTGACGCTGCCAAGCAACCCTTACCAGAGGAATAACCTTATTTCTCAACCGCTGCTCACGACGGTCTTCAATTCGGATAGGAAACTCTGGCGTGGACAAATCAGCAGTCACCTCGGGCCACACTGAATCATCGAGAACATGAGAAGCATCAGACACATATTTCCTCAACTGAGACACGTGGAACACATTATGAATAGCTTGCATGGCCGCCGGCAGTTGCAAACGATAAGCCACTGAACCAATAGCTTCAACAATCGGAAAAGGGCCAACATACCGCGGACTAAGCTTTCCACGCTTCCCAAACCTGGAAACACCCTTCATTGGAGATATTTTAACAAACACCATATCTCCTGGCTCAAATTGTAGTGGACGTCTGCGCCGATCTGCATAACTTTTCTGTCGACTCTGAGCCGTCAACAATCTCTGTCTGATCAGACGAACCACATCAGAACACTGCTGTACCATGTCCGGTCCTGTCAACAGTCGGTCCCCAACATCAAACCAGTTCAGAGGAGTACGACAAGGACGACCATACAGCGCTTCATAAGGAGCCATGCCAATACTGGAGTGAAAACTGTTATTATAAGCAAACTCAACAAGTGGCAAATGCTGACCCCACGAACCTTGCCAATCAAGGCAACACGATCTCAGCATGTCTTCCAAAGTCTGAATAGTTCTCTCTGACTGTCCATCTGACTGTGGATGATACGCTGAACTGAAAGCTAACTCAGTGCCCAAAGCTTTCTGGAAACTACGCCAGAAGCCAGAGGTAAAACGCGGGTCACGATCTGACACAAGTGAAACAGGAATTCCATGCAATGGCACGATCTTCTGCACATAGAGCTCGGCCAATCTCTGCACACTCCAAGTAACTTTAATTGGCAACAATCTGGCGGTTTTCGTCAATCTGTCGACAAGCAGCCAGATTCCATCAAAACCTTGAGAAGTTCGAGGCAAACCCACCACAAAATCTGTAGTAACATGGTCCCATTTCCACATCGGAATTTCCAATGGCTGAAGCAGACCACCTGGCTTTTGATGTTCGGCTTTAACTAATTGACAAGTCAAGCACTTAGAAACAAAAATAGCCACGTCCTTCTTCATGCCGGGCCACCAGAACTGCTTCTTCAAATTCTGATACATCTTGGTGACACCAGGGTGAATAGCAAAACGGGAACCATGGGCTTCACTCAAAATCTCATTCCTCAAATCATCATCAACAGGAATATACAATCTGCCCTGGAAACTGACGACCAGCTCGTCATCAAATTCCACATCATATCTTGATATAACACGGGCCAAATCAGAATCAGCTTGTTGGGCTTCTAGAATCTGCTGATACAAAGCTGAACCCAAAACCAAGCTAGCACAAACTGCCATCCTCGGATCGGCAGGAATCTCTACACACAATGCCTCGCTCGGAAGCTGTTCCCACAATTTCCATTCATGAAGCAACAAATGACTGACTTGTACTTTCCTGCTCAGAGCATCAGCCACAACATTCATTTTACCTGGCTGATAGGAGAGTGTAAAGTCATAATCTTTCATGTATTCCATCCATCGCCTCTGCCTGAGATTCAGATCTTTCTGGGAGAAAATATACTGTAAACTCTGATGATCAGTAAGAATCTGAAATTTCTCACCATACAGATAATGTCTCCAGATCTTCAAGGCAAAAATAACTGCAGCTAGCTCTAGATCATGAGTGGGATAATTTCCTTCATGCTGTTTCAATTGCCGAGATGCATATGCGATAACCTTACCATGTTGCATCAGCACTGCACCCAAACCTACTCGAGACGCATCTGTACAAACAAGAAAACCACCCGAGTCGGAAGGCAAAGTCAACACTGGAGAAGAAGTCAACAGCCTTTTCAATTCAACAAAGCTAGCCTCACACTGATCCGACCAGACAAATGGCACACCCTTCCGTGTCAAATTAGTCATCGGTGCTGCAATCTTCGCAAAATCCTGAATGAATCTGCGGTAATACCCAGCCAATCCTAAAAAACTTCGTATCTCCGTGATGGTCCTCGGTCTCTGCCAACTCAAAACGGCATCAATCTTTGCAGGGTCTACTGCTACTCCATCACTAGAAATCACATGGCCAAGAAAATGAATCTCCCGAAGCCAGAATTCACATTTACTGAGCTTCGCATAAAGCTCGTGATCTCTTAGAGTCTGCAGAACGATCCTCAAATGCTGCACATGATCATCAACAGAGGCAGAATATATCAAGATATCATCAACAAAGATCACCACAAAATGGTCCAGAAATGGACGAAAGATACGCTGCATTAGATCCATGAAGGCTGCTGGGGCATTAGTCAAACCAAACGGCATGACTAAAAATTCAAAGTGACCATATCGAGTACTGAAAGCAGTCTTCTCCACATCAGATTCCCGGATCCGCAACTGAAAATAGCCAGATCGGAGATCAATCCGTGAAAAGACAGCAGCAGACTGTAACTGGTCAAACAAATCATCAATCCTGGGGAGCGGATACTTATTCTTGATAGTCGCCTGATTCAGCTGCCTGTAATCAATACAAAGCCTCAGGTTTCCATCTTTCTTTTTCACAAACAGTACTGGGGCACTCCACGGAGAAAAACTGGGACGAATATAACCCTTCTCCAGTAACTCTAGTAGCTGTGCACGCAGTACTTTCAATTCAGCTGGAGCCATTCGGTACGGCGGCTTTGCTAAGGGGCCAGTACCTGGAATCAGTTCAATCACCATCTCAATCTCTCGCTCTGGGGGCAAGCCTGGCAACTCGTCAGGAAACACATCAGGGAACTCACAGACAACCGGAATATCACAAACATCCCGTCGTGGTTTTTCAACAGCCACCACTGAAGCAAGGAATCCCTGACAACCTGTGCTAAGCAACCTATAGGCTCGAATAGCAGAAATAATCATACGAGAAGAACGGGATCGAATACCTTGAAAATAAAAGGCTGATTTTCCCTGGGGCTGAAAATAGACTTTCTTCGATCTGCAGTCAACCACAGCTCCATAATGCTCCAACCAATCCATTCCCAGAATAACATCATAATCTGCCAGCTGCAACGCATACAATCTCGCCGGCAACTGGTGATCATCAATCATCACAGGAGACTCATCCAAACACAAGGGAGTAACCATGAAATCTCCAGAAGGCAATTCCACAAACAACTCACAAGACAGCTCAGAAGTTGGTTCCTCAATACAAGCCATAAAATCCTCAGAAATAAAAGAGTGAGAAGCACCAGAATCAAATAAGACATGAGCTGAATGACCATAAAGCATAATCGTACCTTCCACAAGATGGGACGCAGCAGCATCAGCTCTTGTCAAATGAGAAACTTTGCCTTTCTGCTTCTTAGAACCAACTGAAGATTGCTGAGAAGACGCCGACGCCTGAGAGAAAAATTGCTGTGGAGCTTGAGGTGCAGGAGGTCTAAACTGCGGCTGAGGTTGAGAAAACTGAGGAGCTTGCAATGGATTCGGCCTCAGCGGGCAATCTCGAACCACATGACCTGGCTGGTCACACCTAAAGCAAACAACAGGAAGAGAACACGGTTGGCCCTTATGATGACCACCGCATCTCCGACACGTCCACGGCTGACTAGCAGCTGAGCTCTGTCGAGTCTGAGAAGAAGGTGCTGTCGGCTGCTGAACAGAATCTGCACCGGACGGCTGCTGAACAAACTTCTTCTTCTTCTTGAACCTTTTGAACTTGGGCTTAGAAGGAGAGGAAGCACTGGAAACCTCTGACTGGACCGAAGGAACACTAGGCACGGGCTGTCGGTAAGCCTGCTGAACCTGAGCCACCGGCTGCACTGACCCTGCCTGGGGATATCCACCCGGTCTCGCCATCTCCAGCTCTAAAGCTACAGCTGTCTGGCACGCAGTATCGAGATCCGCAACACGACTCGCTATCAACGGCATCTTCAACTCTGGCCTCAACCCTCGCAAGAATTGCTGGGTCTTCAAAGCTTCGCTGGCCAGCACATGGGGCGCATACTGACCCAATTCCAAGAACTTATTCCTGTACTGAAGCACGGTCATACTGCCCTGGGTCAATTCCATAAACCGATACATCTTATCCATCTGCAAGCAGGCAGGAGTATAGGCACGCTCAAAAGCAGCAACGAACTCTGCCCAAGTGATTTGCCGAAGAGGTCTGGATCGAAAGGAAATCTGCCACTCGGCTTTCCACCACGCAATGGACGTACCCTGGAGTTGAAAGGCAGCGAGCATGACTTTCTCATCTTCAGCACACTCCATCGAGACAAAAACACGCTCTATCGCATCCATCCATTGCCTCGCGACTTCTGGATCAGCTTGGCCATCGAAAGCAGGCGGATTGAACATCAGAAATTCCTTCAAAGCCTTGCCTCGACTGCCAGGCACTTCAGCTTGAACGATCGGCACTGGAGGAGCAACTGGAACGACAGGAACAGCGGGAACTGCAGGAGGAGGTGCAGAACCGCTATCTTCCCTGGGCGCATCTCGAGGAACACGAGGAGCTCGAGGAGGTCTTCCTCGACGAGGCGGCATAATTATGCTGCCAAAAACACAATCAACAATGAAATCCATCAATCATACGGAAAACATCCTATGCCAGCAAGAGACAACAACAGGACTAGCTCTGGACCAAGCGTCAATTCCAATTCTTTACGCAAATCCTCAACTTCAAGCTCTGATACCATCTGTGACGACCCAGAGTTCAGGATACCGATATACCGATAACATCAGTATACCGACACCAAGAACTGGGGAGGCCACCCAAGAGGCTGATGAGGCCCCTGAAGGGTTAGTGGGGGGTTAGCTGAGGAATATGCATAATTAATTGCGAATTGGGGCGCGCAATACAAATAAGTATTTAAGATTTAAACACAAGTGCGGAAGCAATTTAAAATAACCAGAGTGATATATATAACTAGTCCAGAGTCACAAACACTAGTCCACAGGGCACAACTACGCGGGGCATACCCCGGCAAAAGTACAACACAAGCCTCAAAAAGGCAGCTCGTGCTCAGCTGGCAGCTAAGGAACGGTCCCGAAACAGCACGCTAAACTCCGGGAGATGTCGGGCGCGGCTCACCTGAAAGGAGAAGGGTGAGTCACAGCCAGACTCAGTAGGGGTCACGCGGATCCCTACCTCGCACTAAACAAGCGAACATGCATAATTAACAGCAATTAAAGCATGCATTCAAATAAATACACAGGCAATGGCATGAATATCTAATCACAAGAAAGCTGTAAACTCTATCTAAGCAAGTATAACAGCTAACACATGCCGCTACTAATTAAATGCAAGCGATTAAAGCTAAAACTACCAATTAGAATGAGCTGCAACTAGTCCAAGCAACAAGGAAGGACAACCACTGGAGCAGAAACCAGAAGCGTCCACTGACGGCTTACACTGCGTCTCAAGCACTCGCAGTCGACAAGCGACAAGCTAAGCGCGCAAACAGTACCAGACCAAGTGACCAGTCGGAGTGACACCCGTCGGCGTCAGTCCACAGTCTCCGACCACGTGTGCACACACTGACTCTAGCCTGAGCCAGGCCCTCTAACTAGTTTTCTCCCTTGGCAGGACGCTACCATTGGCTGGGAGCCCACGGAACTAGCTTACAAACCGTGAATGGGAAATATACCCCTCCGCCATCCTCAAGCGGGTCGGTACTCAACAGACCTTAGGGCAACAACAGTGGCTCCATTGCCTGGAAAGAAAAGCTACTCTATTGGCACATAAAACACGCCACAATATAGTAAAACAATACAACTATGGCATGAATATAGAACGGAACGCATAAGCAATGGGCTGGGAATATATTGCAGCCATCAGGGAAGTGGCGGTCAAGGACCCACGCGCCACATGCAAACGACGGTCGGGGGTCGGCGCGTTACTTCAAGAATGACGCTCCAGTCCCCATCCGTCACTCCCTTCAGGATTCCAGCTCAAGAGGCACCAAAGGCATGTAACGGTGGGGGCCCTGCGCGTTACTTCGAAGCGACGCGTGGGGTCACCGCCGTCACATCCACCCGAGGCTCAAACCACCTATCAGCGTTCTAAATGGTAGCAGGCGAAGTAACGCCCCGGTCTAGGCGCGCCGGACCGAAACGACGGTCGGCCGACTGGCCGCCGGGCGCACCGCCTGACCAAAATCACGGAAAACAGTTGATGAGTAACGGATGGGAGCCCCACCGTTACTCTCCAAGTAACGCACCCCCAATGGGCCGCTATTTGGTAGTGACGCGTCCACCTTGGACCGTCGGGCAAGTGACGGTTCCTGGCAGGACCGTCACTGCACCTGGGTTACGGGCGGGTACGGTTTGTAAACCGAAGCCCTCCCGGACGGCTGAAAACGCCGGGTATCGACGAGAAACCTAATAACCTGTCAAACCACGCATGCTAGACAACAATCTAACATCTAAATCTAGCACATGCAAGGCCTAAAACGCATTAAACTCAAGATTTAGGCTAAAACCCCAAAAATGGAAATATGAACATCATGCATGCTACGGGGTGCTAATCAACAAGCGAGCTAAAGGAAACGATCCTAGCAAGATCGAGGTTCCATCCCCCTACCTTTCGCAAGCCGAAACCGTCGAACGGGCCGCATGCAAGGAGGAATAGCCACGGAGCTTCCACGCTCCACCTCGCTCCCACGATCACCGATCCACGCCGAAGTGGACACCCACGCGCTCTACTCGACGCGAGGAATCCAACGGTGCCAACCTCGTCTCAATCCGACGCCGTCTCGACCCCGATCCCTAAGAGAGGAGAGGAGGTGGCCGCACGGAGGAGAGAGAGAGGGAGAGGGTGAAATGAGAGATCGACGGGGGAGAGAGAGTGAGGGTGAGAGATATATAAAAAAGAAAATAAATAAAATTAATATATATATAATATAATCATTATATATATAAAAATCTTATTAATATTCAATAACCCTCAAACAGCTCCGAACAAATCCGGAAAAATGCCAGACAAATTCCTAAAAATCCAGGAAAATAGCCGGAATTTCCAGAACAATTAATAGAACAAATACCACGAAGGATCCATTAAGGCACGGGCCTTACATGTGTGGTTTGATCCCATAGTTAGAATGTTGTGGAGACGAAGTCTCCATGTGTGTTGGAGTTTTTACTCCGTGTGCTTCTTTGTAAGCGAGTGAAGTCTCACCGATTTGGTGAGGGGTAGACGTAGGGAGCCCGTCGTGGTCCTGTGGACGTCAAAAAAAAATAAAAGAAGAAGAAAGTAGAGCCCAATCTTGGCCCTCACGACCTGCTTCTCACCCTCACGGCCTGCCAACCTCCTAACTTCGGCTCCTATAGCCCGCTGCCCCGATTCCGGCCCTTGTGGCCTACTTTCCCGGTTCGGGTTTCATGGCCAGTACCCTCCGGCGCATTAATGAACAAAGTACCCTTTCACCCTGGCCCGAGCTTGCCGTTCGGGTGAAAAGTCAACCCACTTTCCTCACGCTGACACCAGCCCGCATCAACGACTTGACCATCTCTCCGTCCCTTCGGGTGACGAATACCTCTTTTAATTCGGACATTCCGTCCAGATCATTGAATTAACAAACTCTTCTTTCCATCCCCTTTGGGTGATGAATATCGTTTCTGATTTGGACCTTCCGTCCAGAACATTAAATCAACAAACTCTTCTCTCCGTCCCTTCGGACGACGAATACCTCTTTTGAATCAACAAACTCCTCTCTGTCCCCGTCCCTTCGGGCGACGAATACCTCTTTTGAATCAACAAACTCTTCTCTCCGCCGCCCCTTCGGGCGACGGATATCTCTTTTGAATCAACATACTCCTCTCCGTCTCTTCAGGCGACGAATACCTCTTTTAGATCAACAAACTCTTCACTCCGTCCCTTCGGGCGACGAACATCTCTTTTGAATCAACAAACTCTTCTCTCCGTCCCTTCGGGTGACGAATAATCTGTTTGATCCCGACCTCCTTTCCAGATCATTGAATGAACAAACTCTTCTCCCAGTCCCTCCGCGCTTCCAATACCTTCAGGCTCTAGCAGCCCGATCTCAACTTCGGCTCCCATAGTCTGCTGCCCGATCCTGGCCCACGCGGCCTGGTTTCTTGACCTCAACTTCGGTCTATGGACCCGCTCTCCTCATCGTGATAAATCTCTCAAACAGGCTACACCCGCAAGCCCCGCTCTGCTCATCCTTCGCTCGCGCCACCCGCGGGTGGGGGGCATTTGTGGACGTCAAAAAAAAAGAAAAGAAGAAGAAGAAAAGAAAGAAAAGAAAGAAGAAAAAGAGAAGAAGAAAAGAAAATAAAGAAGAAGAAAAAAGAAAGAAAATGAAAAAGGAGAAAAGGATAATAAAAAAAAGAATAAAAGAAAAAAGAAATAAATAAATAAATAAAAATAAAAATAAAAGTAAAGAAAAGAAGAAAAAAGAGAATAAAAAGAAAAGATAATAAAAAGAAAGGAAAATGAATATAATAATATATATATATAAATAATAACAAATAAATAATAAAATTTAATAATAAAATAAAATGAGTGGCCCACTCTCCTTCTCTCTCTTGCCTCACCCGGCACACCCATGTGCCGGATAACCCACACCCACCGCGACACACACAGTCCGCGGCACACTCCAACCGCCTCTCGCTCTCTCCCGCGGCACACTCCAACCTCCTCCACCGCGGCACACCTTCACGCTCCCTCCCGCGGCACACTCCAACCTCCTCCACCGCGGCACACCTCCACGCTCCCTCCGCGGCACACACACACCTCCACGCCTCACCCTCTGCGGCACACTCCCACTGCGGTACGCTCCACCCACGCTCCCTCCGTGGCACACTCCATACCCGTGCCGGACGGGCCCGCCATTCCCCACCCGCTGAAAGCTCGGCCTCCCTGCTGTTCACCTGTGGATTCTCACGCGTCTCTGCTCATCTGGTCGGCTATTGATTTTTGCTGGTTGCTGGCGACTGAGGTGTCTCGGCCCCGTGGAGGCGATGGAGCCGGCGTTGCTCGCCGGGTCGGAGATCCATGGGTTCCTCACGATGGCTGATTTGAACATTGAGAGGTGGCTTCGACCAAATGACATATATGCTGATAGAAAAAAGTAATGCACGGGTAGAGATATTCTACTAGATCGAAGCACAGAAATCAACGGGAATTAAGATCAAGAGGATCAAACACAGGTCGAAGCGCGTATTCGCTTTCTTTAGAGTCGTTCCGCCCCTACTCCGGTGCAGATAGGCTTCGCGACGGAACTTCCCCCAAGATACGACGACCCAGAACCGGTGGCGACGCGAAGGTGCACTCCAACTCGCGTTGCCGGGGGCGAACACCACAAAGACCGATGGCTCTTGCAGGAGGAAGAAGACGAAGGGAGAGAGGAGTTCGTGAGAGATAGCTTTCGGGTTAGAGAGAACCGAAAAACGTGCCTCTCACAGAAAACGACTCTCTTCAAAATACCTCCTTGGGAAGCGACCCTAGACCGAGTCACATACAACCGCCCAAAGAGAGGAATCCGAAGAGACGCGGAGAGAATCCAAGAGACGCGAGTCAAACGGTCACAAAACAAAAGAAAAGAAAAAGGAAATAATCTAATGAGAATCACACGCACGCACGACACGGCCACGGCAAGGCAAGGCAATTCGCGCGTGTGTGAAATAGAGAATACGGGCCAAGGAGCCCACTAGCCCAAACGGGCCAACCTCCATAGTCTCCTCAAAGGTATACACAATAAAGACACAAGTCCCAACTAAAAAACAAATGGAAACTTTTTCCATTTTCCAATGTGGGACTAAGCAATATAAAGAGAGACTTAAACCTTTTAAAATTTAAACACAAATTCCAACATTCGCCCACCAAGAAAAAAAATTTTTAAAAGGTTTAGACACGAATTTTCAAGAGCCTGAGATGACACGCATAAGTGAAGGTGTCTTCCGACTTGAACCTTCACATAGTGATGTACTTCCCCTCCTCCACAGATCTAAGTGAACTATGTCTTGAACTTAGACCCTTATGAAGAAGGTTTCACACAACACACATATCATTAGTCAATAGTGGTGTTCTCACGGGGTAGCACTTTCTGGCCATGTGCTATGTATCTTGTTTCATGAGCGCTCTAGGGACTGGCCCAAAAAATCCCATAGATTGCGGCCACACAATCACACTCACATAGGTGAATCCTCCAAGGTGCACTGAAACGTATCTACACCTCGCCATATAGGCCTTTGGACTCATTAAGAGTTGTAACCCACCCTTTACCGTTCCAGAATAAGCACTTCATCATAGGGATGGACATTGAGACACCAGTCTCCAACAAGTGCTTTCTACAATACACCCATTCATCTAGCTTTCACATTGAACCTGTGTTATGGGATCTCCAAACATCAGGTTGGATTACTAGTGATGGTGTTTAACATGGGCTTAAGCCCCATCCCCCTCGATGATTGTTCAACCAAATTTCTATTTAATCCCTTGGTTAGAGGATCAGCAAGATTCTTTACTGATTTCACATAGTCTAAAGAGACTATTCCTTTGATCAAGTACTCTCTCATAAATTTTAATTTTAATCTTATATGAGTACTCAATTTATCATTTATTTTCTCACTTTTAGCCTTAGCTATTGCAGCTTGGCTATCACAGTGAATAGAGATGGCAGGAATTGGCTTACTCAGCAATGGAAGCTCAACCATAAGGTTCTTCAGCCATTCTGCTTCTCTCCCAGTCACTTCTGCTGCCACTAACTCGGCCTCCATGGTAGACCGAGCTAATATAGTTTGTTTGGTGGATTTCCAGGCAACTGCCCCACCACCCAGCATAAACACAAAGCCAGTGGTACCCTTCCCTTGGGCTTTTCCAGTCACCCAACTGGCATCACAATATCCTTCCATCACAGGAGGATATCTACCATAATGCAGTGCATGAAATAAGGTACCTTTTAAGTATCTGCAGATTCTTTCAAGTGCATGCCAATGAATTTTGTTAGGACAATGTGTATATCTACTAAGTCTATTCATAGCAAAAGAGATGTCAGGTCTACTGCAATTTGACAAATACATTAAACTACCAATCAACTGTGAATATCTAAGTTGTTCAACACATTCACCATGATGTTTTTTAAGTATGACACTTGGATCAAAAGGAGTACTCACAGGTTTGCAGTCATATAGACCAAACCTACTCAACACCTTCTCAACATAATGAGATTGTGATATGGAATAGCCCTCAGGTGACTTTAGAAGCCTAAGCCCCAAAATCACCTCTGCCTCTCCCAGATCTTTCATGTCAAACTTTCCACTCAGAAACTGTTTAGTTTCATTTATCAACATCAAGTCATTGCCTAATATCAATATATCATCAACATAAAGACACAAAATAATGCAAGTATAATCAAACACTTTAACATACAAGCATTTATCAGATTCACATATAGAAAAACCATTAGAACAAATGACTTCGTCAAACTTAAGATGCCATTGCTTAGGGGCTTGCTTAAGTCCATATAAGGACTTCACCAACTTGCATACTTTATGCTCTTGGCCGGAAACTATAAATCCCTCTGGCTGATCCATATAGATCTCCTCATCAAGTTCACCATTCAGGAATGCAGTTTTCACATCCATCTGGTGAACTTTTAGATCATATATAGAAGCCAGTGCAACTAGCACTCGGATTGTAGTCATCCTAGCCACGGGAGAATAGGTATCAAAGAAATCTATTCCCTCTTTCTGTCGGAAGCCCTTAGCAACTAATCTAGCCTTATATTTGTCAATGGAGCCATCTGGTCTCAATTTCTTTTTGAAAATCTATTTACAACCAATTGTTTTAGCACCAGGTGGAAGATCCACCAGTTCCCAAGTGTGGTTGCTTCTAATGGATTCAATTTCCCCATTAACTGCTTCATTCCAGAATGTAGAATCACTAGACAACATGGCATCTTTAAAGGTTAAAGGATCATCCGCTACTAGATATGAAATGAAGTCATCTCCAAATGATTTTTCTATTCTAGTTCTTTTACTCCTTCTAGGTTCTATGTCTATATGATCATGCGGAACATGACTAGAAGTGCTAGATGAAGGAATGAAAGATGAATCTATACATACAGTATCTTTAGCTTTAAAAGGAAATATATCCTCATAAAAGATTGCATCACCAAATTCACAAATAGTATTAACAGAAATATCAGAAATATCAGATTTAATGATGAGAAATCTATAAGCGGAACTATTTTCAGCATAACCAATAAAAGCTCCATCTACTGTCTTAGAACCAATTTTCCTCTTCTTATTTTCTGGAATTTTTATTTTGGCTAAACAGCCCCACACTCTCAATAATTTATGATTTGGTTTTCTTTTAAACCACATTTCAAAAGGTGATTTATCTTTGCCTTGTGAGGAACACAATTAAGGACATGACATGCAGAAAGCAGAGCTTCTCCCCACATATTCTCAGGTAATCCTGAGCTACATAACATGGAATTTACCATGTCCATCAATGTCCTATTTTTCCTCTCAGCCACTCCATTTCATTCAGGTGAATATGGAGCTGTCAACTCATGGATGATTCCATTTTTGACACAAAAATCAGTCATGGCATTAGACATGTATTCACCACCCCTATCAGATCTCAATCTTTTAAGTAATTTTTCAGTTTGTTTTTCAGATAAGGACTTAAAAGCCATAAATTTTTCCAGAGCCTCATCCTTAGTTCTAAGTAAATACAGAATACAAAATTTGGAAGCATCATCAATAAATGTAATAAAATACCTTTTCCCACCTCTAGTTAAGGAACCTGTCCCTTCACAAATATCAGAGTGTATTAACTCTAATATAGAGGTGTTCCGATCAACGGACTTAAAAGGCTTCCTTGGTTGTTTAGCTTGCACACATACTTGACATTTATCAGCATGCTTCACATCAAACTTGGGAATTAAATCTAAATGCATCATTCTTTTTATGGTATTAAAATTAACGTGACCAAGTCTAGCATGCCATAAATCACTACTTTCTACATGAAAACTGACTGAAGAATAAGATTCATTAAACGAAACATTGTCTGAAACATTAAGCACAAATAAACCATTACATAAATATCCTTTTCCTACAAAGTTTCCATGCCTAGTGATTACAACTTTATTGGATTTAAACACAAGTTCATAGTCTTGCTGCACTAACAAAGACCCACTAACAAGATTCCTCCTAACATCTGGCACTGCTGTTCACCTGTGGATTCTCACGCGTCTCTGCTCATCTGGTCGGCTATTGATTTTTGCTGGTTGCTGGCGACTGAGGTGTCTCGGCCCCGTGGAGGCGATGGAGCCGGCGTTGCTCGCCGGGTCGGAGATCCATGGGTTCCTCACGATGGCTGATTTGAACATTGAGAGGTGGCTTCGACCAAATGACATATATGCTGATAGAAAAAAGTAATGCACGGGTAGAGATATTCTACTAGATCGAAGCACAGAAATCAACGGGAATTAAGATCAAGAGGATCAAACACAGGTCGAAGCGCGTATTCGCTTTCTTTAGAGTCGTTCCGCCCCTACTCCGGTGCAGATAGGCTTCGCGACGGAACTTCCCCCAAGATACGACGACCCAGAACCGGTGGCGACGCGAAGGTGCACTCCAACTCGCGTTGCCGGGGGCGAACACCACAAAGACCGATGGCTCTTGCAGGAGGAAGAAGACGAAGGGAGAGAGGAGTTCGTGAGAGATAGCTTTCGGGTTAGAGAGAACCGAAAAACGTGCCTCTCACAGAAAATGACTCTCTTCAAAATACCTCCTTGGGAAGCGACCCTAGACCGAGTCACATACAACCGCCCAAAGAGAGGAATCCGAAGAGACGCGGAGAGAATCCAAGAGACGCGAGTCAAACGGTCACAAAACAAAAGAAAAGAAAAAGGAAATAATCTAATGAGAATCACACGCACGCACGACACGGCCACGGCAAGGCAAGGCAATTCGCGCGTGTGTGAAATAGAGAATACGGGCCAAGGAGCCCACTAGCCCAAACGGGCCAACCTCCATAGTCTCCTCAAAGGTATACACAATAAAGACACAAGTCCCAACTAAAAAACAAATGGAAACTTTTTCCATTTTCCAATGTGGGACTAAGCAATATAAAGAGAGACTTAAACCTTTTAAAATTTAAACACAAATTCCAACATTCGCCCACCAAGAAAAAGAAATTTTAAAAGGTTTAGACACGAATTTTCAAGAGCCTGAGATGACACGCATAAGTGAAGGTGTCTTCCGACTTGAACCTTCACATAGTGATGTACTTCCCCTCCTCCACAGATCTAAGTGAACTATGTCTTGAACTTAGACCCTTATGAAGAAGGTTTCACACAACACACATATCATTAGTCAATAGTGGTGTTCTCACGGGGTAGCACTTTCTGGCCATGTGCTATGTATCTTGTTTCATGAGCGCTCTAGGGACTGGCCCAAAAAATCCCATAGATTGCGGCCACACAATCACACTCACATAGGTGAATCCTCCAAGGTGCACTGAAACGTATCTACATCTCGCCATATAGGCCTTTGGACTCATTAAGAGTTGTAACCCACCCTTTACCGTTCCAGAATAAGCACTTCATCATAGGATGGACATTGAGACACCATTCTCCAACAAGTGCTTTCTACAATACACCCATTCATCTAGCTTTCACATTGAACCTGTGTTATGGGATCTCCAAACATCAGGTTGGATTACTAGTGATGGTGTTTAACATGGGCTTAAGCCCCATCCCCCTCGATGATTGTTCACCAAATTTCTAGTTTAATCCCTTGGTAGAGGATCAGCAAGATTCTTTACTGAGTTCACATAGTCGAAAGAGACTATTCCTTTGATCAAGTAACTCGCTCATAAATTTTAATTTTAATCTTATATGAGTACTTCAATTTATCATTTTATTTCTCACTTTTAGCCTTAGCTATTGCAGCTTGGCTATCACAGTGAATAGAGATGCAGTAATTGGGCTTACTCAGGCCAATGAAGCTCAACCATAAGTTCTTCCAGCCATTCTGCTTCTCTCCCATCACTTCTGCTGCCACTAACTCGCCCTCCATGGTAGAACCGAGCTAATAGTTTTGTTTGGTGGATTTCCTAGGCAACTGCCCCACCACCCAGCATAAACACAAAGCCAGTGGGGTACCCTTCCCTTGGCCGTTTTCCAGTCACCCAACTGGCATCACAATATCCTTCCATCACAGGAGGATATCTACCATAATGCAGTGCATGAAATAAGGTACCTTTAAGTATCTGCAGATTCTTTCAATGCATGCCAATGAATTTTGTTAGGACAATGTGTATATCTACTAAGTCTATTCACAGCAA
>JAHNEJ010001253.1:0-79298 GCA_022559845.1 Amorphophallus konjac | reverse complement strand
TCTACCTTGGCCCCCTTGAGCTCTCTCTCTCCCCAGTCTCTATCTCTCCCTTGACTCTCTTTGTCTCTCCTCTGTGACTCTCTCTCTCTCTGTCTCTTTCTCCCCCCCCGGTCTCCCCTTCTCTCTGTTTGAATGAGAGAGAGAAAGAGAGGAGGGGAGACAAAGATACATGTACCATTTTTGATATATTTGTGATTCACGTATCACTTTATGTATCTCTTTTCGATGTAACTTTTGATGTATATTGACATTGGTGCATGTGAATGTATTTGTTATCGTTATAATTACTCTTTATTTTGTAAAGTTAAGTTGTCAATTAGAGAAATATGTTTGTGAAATTAAGTGGTTAATAAAAAAAATAGCATTTTCTTAGAAATAGACTATATATATGAAAAAAAATCCAAAATCACTAAACCCGATCTCCCGAGATTTTTCTAAGATCTCTCTGAGATCTCTTTTCTTCTGCCTTTCCAAGACGGAACCGATATTTGAGACAGAAAACCTTGCTTCCAAAGCTGTGGTTCCATGTTATATGATCGTAAGCTCTGTGCCCTTGTCTACCATTGAACTTCTCTATCAACATACCTCTACACTCGTAGCATTCTTCAACTTCTGGCACCATGGTCCAGTAGCTCTAAGTTGCTACCATGGTTTGCCGAATCGGGGCGTACCGCACTGTACCAGCCGTGCCGAATCCTACCTACCTACTTGGGTGAAACCGGTGCGCTGGCACGTCGGCACGGGGGCAATCCGGCAAACTTGTCACCGACAGCCAACAGCGGCAGCAATGACAGCGACACAGGGTTCATCGGCAAGGGGATCTTCTGCTGGAAGCGGCGGTGCGGCTACAGCAGTGCGGGGTTCGTCGGCAAGGTGGATGACAGCAAGGATGGCAGTACTAGTTTTGATATCGGTTTCGGTCAGGACCGAAACGTATCGGTTTCGGTTTCGATTTCGGCCGAAACCGGTTCAAAAACATTCAAAAAGGCAAAAATTACAGTGAGCAGGTCCGGTTTCGGACCGAAACCATTAAAAAAGTTTTTTTAGTTTCGGACCTGCTACAGTGAGCAGGTCCGAAACTGTTTCGGTATGGGCCGAAACCGATACGTTTCGGCCGAAACGTATCGGTTTCGGCCGATATTGCCATCTATGGATGGCGGCGGAAGCGGAGGGCGATCAGTGATGGCGACAGCGAGCAGCGGAGCTGAGGGCGAGGGAGGGAGGCAATGTGGCAGAGCGGAGCGGAGGGCATGCCAGCGGGGAAGAGAGGCGGCTAGAGTTTACAACCGGAGAGAGGGATCGGGGGTGGGAACAAAGAAGAAATGGTTTTGGGTATTTTATAAAGGAATCCCCGTAAAAACCAGTTTCTTGCCATTTTGGATTCAAAAAAAAATGTTCTCAATCCAATATGGCACTGTACCATACCGGATCGTACCTCAGAAAAACTGGCATGGCCAGTCCAAACGATCCTGCAACCTTGGTTGCCACTGACAATTAACAGCGGCTAAACATCCCCATACTCTGTGCATGGGCTGTGCATTAGTATTGTGCTGCTGCACCTCATTGCAGACTGGTCTGGCCCACCAACATCAGTTCCCATCTCCTGATATTCGTAGATTTGAAGATGGATAACGCTTTACAAAAAGCTGAGAACTTAGTGGTGTGAAAAACCATGGTGTTAATGTGAGCCTTCAGTAGACAAAGCACGATAGAGGAGATGGTGTTTATGGACTGCAAACCGTAGGTGTCACGATCTCAGGATAAGAAATATCAAATATGATGAGGCTACACAATCTTAAGTCAATATCATGAGAGATAGTGCCCACTGATTTCTACTGGTCTGAGGACATTGTAGGGGAACTGAGTGGAGAGAGCAAAAGTAAAGGAAAGAAATGAAAGGACATTTGCCTCCAGAAATTCTAGGCATGCCTCACCCATCTCACTAGGTTGTGGTTGGGGATTGAAGATCCTAACCTAATGGAGCATTCCTAGAATTTGAAAAGACAAAATGACCTTCACATTGCATGTACTTATTTTAATAAGAAAAAAGAAAATCCAACAACAAGAGAAGTTGAACAACCATAGCCCATGTTTATTATGTCAACATGAGAAGACATGGGAAAGCTTGGCCCTCTACATAATCTGAGAATGATGGAAGTGAAAATCTAGTACAAAAGCACAGTTAAGTTAGTGCAAAATGTATGTGCATAAGAAGGAGACCTAGCCCTGAACCAAAGAGGATCTGCTGGGATCAGCCAGGATCAGGCTGAGGGCCCGAGCTATACCTAATGGGTAGTTTTCTGGCCACTGAGGAAAGCTTGTTACCCACTACTAACTGCTGGAAATGACTAGCAATGTCTCCTTTGGAGCTTGAAGGCTATGTATATGCCCTCCTTTCACCTGTCCACGATGCCACAAATGCTATCTTATTCTCTGTTTCACTTCTGTCATCATTAATCAAAATTCCCCTGCAGAGAATATTCCAACTACTCCGAGCATCTCACTTCAACTGCCGTCATTCCATGCCTCTCTTTTTCTCTCCCTAACCAATGTATTTATTCCTGCTTCCAGCATCCTTTACCATGAATGGAGACTTGACCATCAGAGGGCTCCCCCCACCCCCCAAACATAACTCTAAGAGGATCCAACATCATCTCCCCATACAAGCTCATGATAGCTTTCTCCCAACAATCTTCTTCCTCTGTCCCCTCGGATCAATAGTCACAAGCAATCCTTCAACAGTTCTTGACAACATTACTGCTACTTGAAAAGCTTCAACTCCCAGCTTCCAAGCACCAAAAGATAAAAATTGTGGCATTCAAGTCAAAGAAGGAAGCAAAAAGGAAAACACCAAAAAGCAAAGGGTATGTGTGATAGAGTGAAATCCCGGTCAAAATGTCCCAAGGACCAAAGACCCTTGGTTGGCATTCCCCGCAAAAACTTTTTTTTTTAAATTCAAATGGGCCCATGGGCAGGATCAGCCGGAATCAGCGGGGATCGGCTGATCCGTCCCGATCCGGCCCAATCCCATCGATCCCACTGTTGGATCGGTCCACTTTGACTCGAGATCGGGTCGGTTCGCCTGGAAACCGATCGGATCGGCCGATCCGAGCCGATCCGATCCAATCCGGCGAACCATGCTATCCAGGGTCAATTGCCCCCCGCCAAGGATCCGGAAGGAACCTATCCCCTCCAAATAGGTCCTCCCAAGTACCTATCCGGTCCCAAGTGATACCCTAACCTCTATAAATACCCCCATGGGCCCGACGGTTGAGGGGGATTGGAGAAGACACTCGGAGGCACGCTTGGAGTACTTATGCTTTGTGTGTTTGTGAAGACCCAGTCAAGGATATGATTTATAAATGCCCTGGGGTCTTGCTTTTATGCCCCTAGGGGCTTTGTTATGTAATTTTTCTATATATTTTGATGGTAGAAGTATTATAATTTTCTGAATTAATCAGAAATTATGAAAATATCCCCAAAATTACAAGAAAACCCTACAATGTCTTGTAATTGCAGAAATACCTTGCAATATCCTGTAATTGCAGAAATGCCCCGCAATGCCGTGTAGTTGCAGAAACACCCTGCAAAGTTCAAGAATTGTAAACATGTCCCATATTTTTGCAAAAAAGTCCTATAATGTTCACAATTTGTCGACAAAGTCTTGTATTCGTAGAAGAGCTTTGTATTTATGCAAATATTCCTTGTTTCTTCCAAGAATTTCAAAGATACCCTGGCTCTTGGTTTATTATGTGAATGTCGTTCTTTGGTGTGACATTAAGACTCAAATTATCTTCACAATCCCTAGCCAATATCAAATTGCTTAGGTGCCCTCGGCCGATGTCAAATAAACCCTAGAGGTATCAAATTGCAAACATACCTTTGTCCCTGACAAGTTGTATTCAAATCTCCAAATAATGTTGAACTGCAACATGATCTTTAGTTTATGGCTAAACCCTGGTGTAAATCCTCAACCTACCCCTATTCTTACAGGTTTGTAGGTCCGTCGTGTCCTAGACCAAATTACCCTTCTATCCCCGTCACGGTACAGTGACATTCATCCTTTTCCTTTTGTTGTAGTCACGCCCTCACCCTTAGCATCATAACCGGTATTGTGAAGGACAATGAATCTTCTTTGACAGTTAAACAAAGGTGTTCAGGCTTTATGCCGATGTAAATTAACACTGACTGAGGTCAGTGGGGAAAGGTGTAGCACCCGAACCCAAATCGTCTGATAACTTAAATCCACAGAATTAATGATGAACATGATATTTAAATAGCTAACAAGTGTGCATTTATGTTCAACAAATGAACATCTCTTTAAAATTCTTTTCCATGTTCAACAGTCTCCCTCACCTTCTTTTAGCTCTATTTATAGGAAAAGAAATATTCATTAACTCCCACTCCCCACATTGTTATAGAATACCCTTTGTAGGGTAGTATGGGGGCATGGACTCCCCAACTCAATGCACGATATCTTAGACCTGTTGGAAAACTCAAGCACTATTGAATTACACATTGGGAAGACCAAAGAACACCTATAAGCTAAGAAATAATAAAACAAAGAGATACTTTGTTGGGGATACTAAAACCAAGACTAAAAAAATGCTGAAGTGGAAATATCAAATGACAAACCTAAAGGAGACTCCTAATGGAGATGCTTGCGACCTGAAATTGTTGCATGACATAAATATGCATGAAGGCTAAGAAGAAGTGGTTGAATCAATTTTCCCCGGGCGGAAAATGGTTCCTCCTCGAGGTTGTGCCACTTTTCTTGAAATGGTGCACATCAACCCCCCATTTGAATAGATGGCAATGAAACCAATGGCAGTGTTTTGGAGAATTTCCATATTTGTTGTTTGAATCAGGGTTCACCGACTCATTGGGACAGATTCACCTGGATCCATCCTGCTCTATGTAGTCAGAGGAGAGAAGCGTCTGAGGCGTCGCCTCAAGCCTCAAACGCCTAAGCGATGGCCTAGGGCGTTTAAGACAACATTTCATTAAAATTATTAACAGGTAAGATATGTACATATTTCATTAAATATGTCAACAACATATATAAAACCTATAAGAATACTTAATTTATACATGCACATGTGTTATTATGGAATGGGCTGGGTGGCCCAACTGGGCTCGGCCCAAAGGCGCCCATGGCCCTGGCCAATCGCCTAGGCGAGATTAGCTAAGGCGAGGCAAACTATTGGAGCCTCGGCTCATAGCCTAGGCGAGCTCCTCAAGCACCTTTGATAACATAGATCCTACTATAGCATGAGTCGACCTAACTCAGACCGAGTCGTCCAATTGAGCCCTTTAAATGACTCGGGCCGGCTCATTCTGTATCACGACCTAGGTTTGCCATCGTACGATACAAGTCACACAACTCATACTAATGCAGTACAATTCAGCCAACCATATATTGAATAAACTTGTTAAAACAGTGAGAATTTCTTTTTTTATGAACTTCCATGACTCCATTTTTTATTCTTCAAAAGCTTTGTTCCATTGGCAGCATCAATTGTTAGGTAGGAACGAAGTTGAAGATTTTCTTCCTGCTTTTGAACAAAGTAAACTTGATAATTGATATATTCACACTGAAGCCTCTTTTTTTTGTGAACATGAGCTAACTATGGGGTTACACTGTTTTGGCATCCCACAAGAAAAATGTTCGTCTTCATGGAGCAATGAACATACACAATCACCTTGAAGATAATGTTAAAAGACCTGGAGGTCTAATCAATCTTTACTACAGTACTACCATTGTATGACATACGCTTCTCTTCAAAAACCTTCTCTCTCTCTCTCTCTCTCTCTCTCTCTCTCTCTCTCTCTCTCACACACACACACACACACACACACACACACACACACACACACACACACACACACACACACACACGAACACAAATTGTAGGAAATTTCTGAGAGTACTAGCAGCAATTTAATGATAAAACCAATATGGGAAAATGATTTAAAATGGAAATGGGAAAGAAGAGGAATGGATTTGTGGGACCCACCTTGGTTTTAGCTCTACACCTAAAGAAATAAGACAGTATTCGTCAACTCTCAGCAAATGATCTCCACGTTATGATACAAGAACACCTTTTTTATGGGTGCTAGGAATAAGGCCTTCCCAAAGTCAACTCACAAAAAAGGCTTTAACATCTTGGAAAACTAAAAGGCTCTTGGAGGGCATAAAATACAATCTAAGAAGACCAAGGACACCCTGAGAAACTGTCTCCGTAAGATAGGATGTACTTTATTTGAAACTAAAAGTCAACTAGAATAGATTCCTTGCAGAGTGATGCTAGTCTAATGAGAATTTGCAGCATCACATAAGAGGCTTATGGGCAAAAGATGGGCTGAATGAATGGACAGGGCCCCTTTGAGGATGTGCTGACGTATATCATCATGGAGGCCCACTACTCTAGGTGCAGAGGTAACTTGGCATTGGTATCTCATTGAATCTTAAAGAAAATACTAAATCAAAATCGGAAATGTAAGTTTCCTTTTCTAAAAAAATAAAGAAAAGTGATGGAAAAAAGAAAAAGAGTTAATTATACAAGCAAAAAATGATAAGGGAGTTTAAAGCAAGTTAAGAAAGTATGAACGAAAGAGATACCACCCATCCAAAATGACAATCTCCGAAGGCTGAAAATATATAAGTAGAAATGAGAGTTGTACCCTGGTGTCCAGCCAAAATGCAAGAATTTCCAGACCCATCATCAACCTTCAGAATCTCTGCTCGTGCAGCTAATAAGCCATAATGCAGGTAACTGTTGAACCAAAAACAAGAAAAGTTGCATAAGTATCATATGCAAAGGAAAGAAAAACATCTAAATGCATCTCATAGGGTCCTTTTGGAGAACTCCAAACCTTCGAAAAGCAGTTATATGAGTCTCTCTCTCTCTCTCTCTCTCTCTCTCTCTCTCTCTCTCTTTTTGGGGGGGGTAGGACGGTTGGGTTCTAGGGGGTGCAATGTTATTCACATTTTGATGCAAAAACAGTGTTCAAGTCAACAACAGACATCCTCTAGACCCAAGAATTGTTTCATCAAGGAGATGTAGAACCTGTGAACATAGAGGTAATATTTGGTTCCTTTAAGAAACAATTCCTTCACGTAAGTATCTTCCCCATTCTTGATTGTGGGAGCTTTTGCAGCATCACTTTCTGAAATAGCATAGGCCATTTGGACAGATCCACCTCCTAGATCAACCACACCAACCGTGTCGGCATGTGTCTTTCCCAAATTACCCAACAGATAGTTTATTGTAACCTGTGAGTGAAGTAAACTTGTAAGTACTCACTCATAGAATGACGAAACATATGTAGTGATGCACAATATAATGTAAATGAGGAGACTATGCAATCATCATTTGAAACAACTGAAATACAATGCCTTCACATGATAATTAAGCCATCATACTTTCAGCCAGAAAACCCAAAGGAGAATTTATCTTCTAGTAATATGCATGTCAGTATGCAACTTTTGGTAGATATATTAATAGCTGCTACTGAAGCAAAATTTGTAACAGTGTATGGTCTAAACTAAGATGATTAGATAACCTGACACTTTTAGGTCCTGTTTGATATTGGAATGGGATACCCAAACCGATGAGAGAGAAACGGTGGGCCCCACCCGCTCTCCTCCCAGACAAAATCGCTACCCTGGGGTTGGGTAGCGTATTCGCGCCGATGGGGGCGAATACGCTACCCTAACCCATCTTCAAACAGGGCCTTATGGAATACACTTCCAAGTTTTTCCTAATATTTAGGTAAGACCTACTTTCCCCATAACTTCAAAGAAATACCAAACCATTTTTTCATGAACCAAGAATTTCTTCTTCACAGGATTAAAAAAAATGTAAGCAAGTAAGGAACTAGCAAGAGCAGGCCACAAGTCTTTCATGATCCTACATGCACAGGAAAGCCTTGAATGCAGAACCAAGGTTCGCAGTACCGGTACCAGAACCGGCATCGGTCAGGGCCGGTACCGGTACCAGTATCTACCGGCCGGTAATGGTACGATACAGCCTGGCAGTTAGTCCCCCTATATTAGTGTACATATATATACATGGGTTTAAAAATTGGAAAAAATGTTAAAAATCAGAAAAAAAAATAGGAAAAGTTAATAGAATGCAAGATCCAACATGATTGAACACAATCTAACACATATATTGAAAAACTGAGGTATTGATGTAGTGAAATTTGATACTTAAAAACATGTAATTGAGAAACTGACTCAATCCTGTGCCACTGCGGGAGGCGGGTGGGAGTGCGAATGGAGGAAGGGGGGAAGGCTTGGGCTCACAAGTCACGGGACTGCAAAGTGCAGCCTGTGAGTTGAGGGAGGCCCTTAATCGGATGGTCCCGATGGAACAAACCGGGCCAGACTGGCCCCGGTTCGTTTGAGTTTTTTTTTAGTTTTTTAATAGGTACCGGTACCACTATCAGCTGGTACTGGACCGGTCGGGTCTGGTACCGAGATGTACTGCCCGGTACCAATACGTACCGGGTGGTACTGCAAACCATGTGCAGAACATCACGGTGCTTCATAGTGAAGAATCATATATGAATATTGCCAAAGTAAATAAGACACTGGTCCTCAGCTAGACAGCTCAAGAAATCAACAGCCAAATTCTCATCTTTATAGGTTGACTTCAAAACGACATCTGTGCCAAACAGAGAACATTACTTTGTTGACTAGACAAAAAAAACCGATATTGCTTACCCACTGAAATGCACCTTCCTGAGCTCCATCAAGAACAGTAACCCAGTCTGGTTGAAATTTGAAAGAACTCTTCTTTTGCAGAAAATCTTTCACCTGCAGAGTCCAAAGTCTGAGTTAATGCATGAAATATTTAATGGAAGTAGGAAGAGTAAGTTTGTCTGTTCATTTATCTGACCTCCATAACTGACTGAACTATGATTAAAGTGCCAAAGAAAAATTAGATTGCATTGAGATAAAATTTCATCAAATGAAGTTCAAGTTCACGAAGAAAGAGCATACTGCTTGCAATATTCTTTCAGATGTTTCAGCACCCAATGCTCTCAAACCTGCAGTTGCCTGAATGAACACGAAAATGGTTAGATATCTATCATGAAGGGACTAGTTATAAAAAAGCTCAGTACTAAGGGGAAAAGAAATCAAAGAATTTATGGTTGTAAAATCCTCATTACCCCAACTTTTACGGGTGTTAACTTTCTCAGTTCTGAAGGAACCGCATTCTCAGCCATTTTCAAAAGAGATTGAAGTGAATTCGCAGCTTCCTCGGGATATTTGGAATATGAACTCAACCCTGGCTTTTTCTGCAAATTAACAGCCAACTATGCTAAGAAGAAAGACTTCTATCAAAAAATCCAACCAAATGATGCACTCTACTACAAAGAAATAATTGGTTGAAGATAAATTACTAAATTGGAGTAGACTGAATCTAGGTATTACTAGTAAACTTCAACAGGAAAGTCCTGACTCAAATATCAAACTTCTCATCTTAACTTTCATTACTGTGTAGAATGTTTCGGCTACCATGTTCAAGGAATGCAAGATTGAATCGGCCACCTGGATCAGGTATGCCAGATCCCGATCCAATCCGGATCGGATCGGCCGATCCAAGGGTACTGAGTCAATCCACACAAAAAAAGGTATTTACACAATTAAAAGGAGTCCTAAATAAATAAAAAGGTACATTTATAAACTGAGAAGCTATTTACACAAATATAAATCATGTAAAGATATTTTTATCTCAGGTTGGGATCAGCCATACATAAAAGCAACAGCCGATTTTGGTCCGATTCGGACCGAGTCAATCACTTTTTAATTATTAAAAAAATCATTTTTTATTTTTCCAATTGGGATCAGCTTAGGAGCCAGAATCAGATCGACCCTGCCAATTCCTATCTGAATTGAATGATCCAGATTGGGATCGACCGATTCTGCATTCCATGACCATGTTTTGACAGTTATTGCACAAAAAATACACCATGATTTTAGCTTCAGCAGAAGAATACTGGGACTTCAGACGTTGGACGTCATATGTCTAGCAAGCATCCTAATTCTCCAGCAAGTGTTGTGACAATAGCTACCTAAGCATTTAGTTTCATGCCATCCTTTAATAAATTATGGTACTCAAGAACAATATCCTTTTGGTGAATTGATGTGAAGAAAGTACAATTGTTTTGGCTGAAAAGATTGATAACTTTAGTTAGTGTCAATAGATGTCCAGTCATTTAGTTCCATGCCTTTTTTTATTACATTATGGCACAAGAGAACACTAAGCATTTGGTACATAGACAACAACAAAATAGACTGCCTTCTTGGCAGAACCACAGTGAGGAACTTTGACGAGTGGGAAAGATTGTGGCCACTATCCATGTTTGACGTTGGTTGAGGAGATAAAAGAAGGAGCCTAATCTGCACCAGTTGTATAGCTACATACATTTCCCATGGTGGCATCAGGTTCCTCCATTTGCATGCACTTCCCACTGTTGTTCTCTGGAGAGGTAACACATTTTTTGGCTTGAAACTTATGATGAACTTTTAAACTTCATTTCCTTCTAAGAGATTCAAGTAGTACTAGAGAATAGAGACATATACTCAGCCCCACACACAAAAGATAGATCCAGTTGTTCAACAGCAAATAAATCCCATTGATTGTAGATTTGATCCCTGTCAATGCTACATATGGTCAAGTAGATCTCATTCTCCTTTTTTGTTTTTTTCATGCAGCGAGTTCCTTCTATTTGTATCTCAGAAGATACTTTGCAAAGTAGATACTGAAAACTTCCAAAAAAGCAGATACTGAAAAACTGATACCAGGACACCTTTGATTTTTTTTAGGAAGGTGATACTAGGACATCTTTGATTATCGTAGAACAACAAGTGGCCTCAAGAGTTCTTAAGGTCGAGTTGTAGGTGTCACTATAGAGTCGAAGTGATGCTGCACATGAATTGCGACAAAAACCCACCAAATATGAACTGCATTTCAATTGGTATGAAGATACGGGAATGGTTCAAATGACTTCAATTGTCACTCAGAAGCGAGTGGCTCCACTGTAGTTGATGCTTGGATCCCGCTGTGCCATGGTAACCATTTATCGAATAAAGCGAGGTAACAAAGCAATGAAACGGAAGGAAGCGGAAGAGATAACAAAAGATTTTTTCAGAGTCCCACGCCAAAATGGAAAACAGCTAGCAAAGAATTACCTGCTCGAAAAGCTCGAGCTCCTTCCCGATGGGCAGGAGATCCAAATTATGGTCGAAGCAGAACACGTGAACCCTGCTCCCGGAACTCCCCGCATCGAAGATCACCGCGTAGCTCCTCGGCGCACCCCCGGGCGTCGTCTTCCGCCCCATGATGGCGATGCCGCTCCCGTCCGCCGACAGCCCGCTGCGGGGCATGACGAAGAACACGAAGGAGACCAGAATGACGGGGACGGACACCACCAAGATCACGCCCCGGAACCGCCGGATCTTGTCCCCGATGGACTCCTGCCTCGACCTCCGCATCTTGGCCTCGAGGTCGGCCGGCGACTGGATCTGGCCCTCGAGCTCCGCAGCCGACGGCGATCTGTACCGGATCTGGCCGTTCGTCGGTGCCGGCTTCAGGGGCTGCGACGACTCCTGTAGGGGATCCAGCTTCAATTCTGGATCTCTGGATCGGGGATGGGGATTGGGAATGCCGGCTGCAGGAGGAGCAGAACAAGAAGAAGAGTAAGGCGATGCCACCGCCCCCTTCGCCTGGGGAAGGTGATATGCTCTCCCCGGTGGGTGGGAAGGGGGAATTCCACGACGGCGACCTCCCCTCCGGGAGGCAGTGGTGGGGTTGGGTGGGGGGGGCGACTCTGCTACCTCCTCCGGGCGAGGACCGCGTAAAATGAGAACGCGGGAGGGCAGAGCTGTGGAGGGGTTGGGTGGGATCTCGCGATGGGAAGTGGAGACCGACCAAAACTAACAGCTAGGTGGGGGGGCGGGGGTGGGGGGTTATTTATTGTAGTTTTTCTTTTAATTAGTGGCCTTTCAACGTTCTTTCGTGTTTCTTCGCCTACCCGTTACCTGTACGCTTCTCCGCTCGGTTGAGTTTGAAAAAGGGCGCAGTGGGGATCAGTGGATCTGACGCCACTTATTGATGGAATTTCTTTTCCTAAACAAATAATGTTTTGTGGAAATAAGTGAATATTTACTTTTATGTTTTTTTAGTTAAGTGAGATGTCGCTGTGACATATCAGATACCCACGGTTTTTTTCCTAAAATTTAGAGCGAGAAAGCGCGTTCTAGATATCATTTCCTCTGTTACTGACCGACAAGGAAAAACAATTTTTACTTTTGATGATGTCATAAACTTACCATATTTTGTCGATGTTAAGAACCTGCATTTTAGTTGGTGAAGCTAAAAAGATAAACTTTGTTTCATGCCTCACTTGATGCGCCACCAGCTGTGTCTATACATGTATGAATATTTTGTATTCATGAAATTCCTAATTAGTAACCGGCATTTGAGACATGTTTGTGCGTAGAGTATTCATCTCCTGTGCATATATATTTGCAACGACATTGGGGGGGGCGGGGGGGGTGGCGGAGGGTGGGGAAGAGAACAAGAAGATGCTGAAACGTCCCCACGTGCCTAACCAGGTGCCAAGGCGGAAATACATGGTATTCTCTTTGGCCATGTTTGTCTGGGGGATAAACCGGGATACCCCACTAAAAATTCTCTTATTCGCTTTGGTTGCACATGCAAGGTATTTCATGTGAGTTAGAATATATATGCTCTTATCTTGGTTTATCCCGGGACAAGTTATTCTACCAAAAAGGTAGAACAATGAGGGTTAAACTTTTTCACAATTCTCGAGAAGATATTCCGAGTTATCTTATCTCCCAATCAAAATATTTTGATATATTTTATGGAATACCATACTTGTGATTTAGCTTATCCGCTTAACCTATTTCGCAATCAAGTAGGGCCTTTGGGGAGTCCTAACCTGTGGTACCGAGTATAATTCTCTTAGGAGCATGATTTGTCGACTCGGTCTGAGTCGGGGTGACTCGGTGGATCTACTCGGATCTAAGAAAATTCGAGACATGATCCGATCGACTTGGACTGAGTCACTCCTCCCTCCCTCTCTATCCTTATCTGAGACCTTCTAGACATACTCCGGCGAAGATCTGATGATGTCGGCGAGGATCCGACTGTGATAGACAAGATCCAGTGGTGGCGACAATGATCCGGCCAAAAGGGACGTTGCCAGCTGGGGTGGGGGACTACCGGGGGTGGGGCGGGGGCGCCAGGGTGGGAGAAGAAATCGTCGTGAGGTTGGGAGGGCGCCAGGATGAGAGAAGAAAGGTCTACCGGTGGGATGGGAGACGACCGAGTTGGCCCAAGTCGCATGCGACTCGAGCATACTATACCATATCAGAGCAATCCCGATCCGATACGGATCACCGAGTCGACGAACCTTGCTCAAGTGTGATTCTCAAGCCTTCTATTAAAAGGAGAGGATCCTACTGAAGCAAATATTGTAGATTTTGAATCATCATTGTGGTCATGTTAGGACTTACTAGCGACCTTGTCGATTGCATAATGTCGGGCCATTCGACATCCAAAGTAGAAAAATTGGAGCCTCCTTCGAACCTCACCAACTATGGTAAAAAATATCAAAAAAAATGAAAGCAAAAAAAAAGTGAGAACAACTACACTTATAAAAGAAGGTGCATAGCTTTAACTCAACCTTCTCGAGCCTATACCTAAGGCGAGACTAGGTTCATGTTCCGTCCTTGTAGCAGCCTCCCCACATGGATTAGAAGCATTGTCAGTAGCAACATGAAGTTTTGAAGACAATAGTGGAGGACCTTCCACTAATTGAGTCTATGCGGTGGCACCCTCTATAAATAAAAGAGGGTATATATATATAAGTCAATGAAGTTTATTCACTGAGGCCTTCTTTATTTTTCGAATGGGATACCTTGTTCGACCCCTGACGGTCGAATAAGGTGCCCGTCCCCGGGTAAGATGATTGTGTGTGAGAGGGGAGTGTGGGCCTCTCACATTCCTCTCTCATCGGATGAGAAATTCGTCGACGCTATTCGGTTATCAAACCGGCCCTGAAACAATAGTGATCACAGTGAATATGAGAGTTGAGGATACATGATCCCACGATAGTCCTCTCTATGGAAACAATGGGGAGAGTTGGCTCTATGGGAGAAGATGTCGCAGGAAGGGCAGTTCCTCCTCCGCAAGATGTCCCGGCAACTCCTTGATACTGTGTGGTGACATAAGCCTCCACCAATGGCTCTGATAACCCCACGGAGGGAGGAGCTGAAAGGAAAAATATGTAATAGTTGGGGTTATGCCCAACCCAAGAAAAAAAAATCTAAGCATCAAAATATGCAGCCATTCAGAGAGTTGTCTTTGATGTGAGAAGTCACTGATGAAAGTGTTGTTGGGGATAAAGACTCAATATCAACCGTCTTAGCATTCTCCGGTCCCATCGGGGAGGCCCACGCAGGCACTCCCTGATCAAAAGCCTCAGGAGTCACAAGGGCATGTTGCGTCATAGTCTGCTCGCCAGCTGTGTTCAAGCAAAGGTGATAAGGATGAGTCATTTGAACAGCAAAAGAAAGAAATAGGCCGATAAGCCTAGGCCAAGATACTCACGGGGAAGAACGTCGATCTCGGGGTCAACCAGACTAATAGTGCAAACTAGAAATCTTGGTGCAAAAGGCGAGATGATGACGTTTGATGCTCCCCTATCCGCATGGCCATCCTCAACTGTAGCACTATTGTCTGCCATACCATCAATCTTAACTCCCAAGTCATCATGATAATCGGGAAGCTCTCTACTTGAGCCGAATTTGATGAGTTTGGAAAACATGCTCATGGAAGCAGGCAAGTCCTCAGCTGCACAATCCACGACAAGAAGAAATGAACAATGAAAAAGGAAAATGGATGAGCAAAGGTGACGAACCAATTATTTTTTTACCTGAAACAACTCTTACCTCCCACTCTTGGGTGAGCTCTCAGAAGTGGATGAGCTCTGACTATCAGATGAATAATCAGAACTATCCTCCTCGGAGGAAGAATCAGAGCCTTCACTATCTGAGGAGGAACTCAGAGTCTCCTCAACAGAGCTAAACTAGGTGTAAGGCCTGTTCTTTAACGGATCTTTACCGATATTAAAATATATTTTAAGCCATGAATTTAGGAGATTTTTAGAGATTTAATGGGCCATTTCTAGCATTTTATCCCATTTATTAAAGGTTTTTAGAAACTAAATGGGCATATATCTAATTTTACTCTTTTGAGGGTTATATGGCGATTTAATGTTGGTAAACAAAAATATATATACTAAAACCCAATTTTTTAACCCATCGGCCGAACCCCCCTCTCTCTTCCCTCATTCTCTTTTCCTCTCTCCCTCTCTCTCTCCCACGGCGCACCTCTCCCCCTCTCTTGGTGGCGTGACCGCGTCGGGCCGCCGCAGAATGCGTGGAAAGCGTCGTCGGAAAGCCCGCGGTGCGAGGATCGCGGTGACGTCAACCTCGAGGCGAACCGCGACGCGTGGAGGCGGGAACGTGCGAGGAGAGCCGCGACGACCCCCGGCTTGCATGGCGTCGTAACGCCGTTTTCGTCGGGATCGAGGTAGGGGGATGGCTTCCCGACCTCATTAGGATCATTCCCTCTGCCATACCCATCGTCGTTGTGTTTTCTACAGCCTAAACATCATCATTTATGTTTTTGGAGCATGAACATCGTAATTTATGTTTTAATCCTCCATGCCCATCGTTGGTGGGTTTTTAGATTATAAACTGATGTTATGTGATGGTGGAATGGCAGGGAACATGTTAAAAATGAGTTTCTTGTCGATCTAGGTCGATCGGGAGGGGATCCGGTTATGACCCCCGCGGATTCGGCACTCTGGTAGGGTGGCGGTCCTACCAGAGACCGTTTCTGAGAAATAGTAAGGCGGTGGATCTTGGCGGTCCACAGCCTGAGCGTTTTAGGTCTTATAGCGGCCCATCATTGGACCGTCTACGGAACCTTAGCGGCTGAAGCTTCGACCGCTAGAGACCTTTGACCAGGCCAGACGACCTTTGACCCAGATAGGGCGGTTAGTCCGGCGGTTTATCGTAGAACCGCCAGAGGGCCTTTGGCAGATCCATTATGGACTGCTAGAACGTGTTGATACAGTGTTAGCACAGTATGGCAGTGGAGCTTCGCGGCCTATTAGTAGACCGCTACACTCATTTTAGCGGCCATACCATCGACCTCCAGAGCCTGTAGCGGCCCAATATTCAACCGCCATTTTCTGCAGAGTTTCAATTCATGCATGTCCATTTCTTTATGCGTTTCATGTTGCATATTCGCCATGTTTAAATTATTTTACAAACGGTGGCCTACTTTTATATCCCAATAGAGTTATTTTCTCTTTCTTTGTGATGGAATCACTAGTCGTAGCCCGACGACCTTTAGTGTCGGCCCACCTGGGAGAGGTGGCGGGGTAGTCCCGATTTATGATTTTTAAGCTGGTTTTCGTGGGCCCCCTTGCTTGACAGTAGCATCCTACTGGGGGGAAAAACTAGCTAGAGGCCTGGCTCAAGGCATTGAGCCTGTGTGTGCACACGTGGTCAGGGGCTTGGACTGACACTGATGAGTGTTACCCTGACTAGTTCTTGTTTTCTAGTACAGTTACGTGTCTCACTTGTTGCGATCCAGACTTGTATAGATACTTGAGACGCAGTGTAAGCCGTCAGTGGACGCATCTGGTTTCTCTTTCTGGTGGTCCTTCTTTCTCCTGTCACTTGGAAATATTGAGATTTATTCTATTGGTAGATTTAGTTCCTGATGCTTGTGTTTAAATTAAATTGGCACCATAGTTAGCTTTTATTAAACTGTTTAGATAGTTTTACAGCTTTACTAAATTGTTGTTTAATTCTGCCAATGCATGCTTTACTGCTTTCCTTTATTTAGTTGCGAGGTAGAGATCCGCGTGACCCCTACTGAGTCTTGTTGTGAGACTCACCCTGTAATATCTCGGACCTTTCGGATCCTTTCTTTATGGGTCTCGGATCTGCTTTCTCGGAGTGTCCGACTCCGCTGTGTCCAAAATTTCGTTTCGGACATCTTTCGTGTTCGGATCGGCGCGATCCGGAGTTGTTTCGGAGGCCCGGAGTGCGTCCGCGGCTTTTCCGCGCGTGTTTTTCGATTTCCGGTACGGGTTCCGGTAAATCCTTCGGACTCTCGTTGCGGGTGAACCGGGTCGTTCACCTAGGTAAGAGTGGTACCGTTACGATCGGTGCGTTTCGAGGATCGCGGAAATGTGATTTTATATTTTTCGGTATTTTTTGGATTTTTTAGATTTTCTATAAATACCCCATATTTTCACTTTTTCTTTTTCTCTTCTTCTTCTTCGTCTTTCTTCTTCCTCCCCCACCGTGAGAACCGCCCCCCTCTCTCTCCCATTCGACCGCGACGGCGTCCCCTCCAGCTGCAGATGGCGAGGGGCGACGGCGTGACGACGTGGGCGACGGCGAGGCGATCGTGGCAGCGTAAAGCTTGTGGGGAATCGTGAATGAACGAGGGTTCTAAAAGCTTTTGAAGAGGCGTGATCTCGCGCGGGTCCTGAGCGGGTAGAGGATCACCGAATTGTGAACTGCAAGAAAGGGAAACGGATCAGGAGGCCCAGGGATAAGTCCCTGGGGAAAACCCTCCGATGCTTAAGTCAGTAGAGCTATGATGGGAGCAATAAAAGGGGGGAAGTAGCTTCTGCGCGAGATCCCTCTCCACCAGAAGGGTGAAGTGATTCATGCTCAGGAGTTTTGAGCGTGTGGTTGCCCTTACCTTTCGCCGGAGGGTATCCCTGGTTTAAATAGTACGCCGTCTTCCGGAGTCCTGTAAGTCGAGGGGTTTCAGGTGGGAGTTACGTCCTCAACGTGGGCTTTTACTGCCTCATCGTGGGAGCGTTATCGCCTTGGGGAGCTGGAGTCCCTCATGTTGTGCCCCTGTGGCTTGTGGTTTTGATGATTGGCTTTAGGGGTTTGTGATGATTGATTTTAATGTGAGTTAATCACTGTGAGTCACCATGTTTTTTATTCAGTCATTCTATATTCAGTCATTTTATCAGATCATAACTCAGTCACTCTTATATTCAGTCTGTCATTCAAATGTTCATTCAGTCCTTCATATGTCCAGACTGTTTATCTGCTGCATAAAGCATTCATATGCATTTATAGAGTCTGCACATTTGCATCAGGCAGCAAGTGTGTACAACGCCCTGTGTAGGCACGACACGTCCATACACTGGTTGCACATTGCACAGCTGCAGGCACTTCTAAGTCTACACATCGTGTAGCTTGCTGGCATAGACTGTACACTCATCTGTCTGCATGTGTCACCAAGTCCACACATTGCATCGTGTGTTTCTTCATGAAGTCTATACATTGGCATGCTGCATCTCTTGAAGTATGTACATCCTCTTCAAGCATTTCAAAGTCTATACATCGCCTTCAGACTTTCAAGTCTATACACTCCATGATCTTCCAAGTATGTACATCCACAGTGTAACTTCAAAGTCTGAACATTGTCTCACTCCGTCAAAGTCCATACATTTGTCTTCTCTTCAAAGTCAGTACATTGGCGTTGGGCATCAAAGTATATACATCGCCTTCTGCAAGCTTTATTACAAGTCTGTACATCGCCTTCGAGGCATCAAGTCTATACACTGGACAGTGCTCATAAAGTCTGTACAGCATACCTTGTTGTTCACACCCTTTAAAGTCTGTACATCGGCTTCGCATCTGCAAGTCTGTACATTAGCTTCATATCATAAAGTCTGTACATTGGCTTCGCATCTGCAAGTCTGTACATCGGTTTGATATCAACAAGTCTGTACATTGGCTTCAACTCTCCAAGTATGTACAGCCACACTTAATAGGTAAAGTCTATACATTCTTCAGCTGGAACTGTGCAAGTCTGTACATCGTTATTTGCCAAAGTCTGTACATTGGCATCTGTTCCTACGTTGCACTTCCAAGTCTGCACATTGGGTCCTTTACCTACGTTCAGCTTTGAAGGTCTGCACATTGGCAGTTTTACCAACGTTACCTTGCCAAAGTCTATACACTCGCTGTCTTCCATTGTTTCAAGTCTGTACAGCCTTTCATTAGAAAGTCTATACACTGGGGTCGTTCAGCTGCAAGGACAGGATGTCTGTACTTTGGGTGCTCATGCATTGCTCTCATCGAAGTCTACACATCCGATAGGCTTGTTACAAGTCTGTACACCGGGGAAGCTTGAAGGTTCTCAAGTGTACACTCTACACACTTGGTTAACTAATGCACTTAACTGCAAGTCTATACACTATGCTCGCATGAAGATATCCAAGTCTATACACTCTCTCAGTGTACACACTTACTCACTTGCTGTTCTTCAAAGTATGCACATCGCATAGCTTCACATATTTGAAGTCCATACACTGGAGAGCTTGTACATTGCATTTGCATTCACAAGCCTATACATCATGAAGTCTGCACATTGCCGAATGCTCTTCAAGTCTGAATAGCGGATGCCTTCTTATGTCAAATCTATACACTGCATACTCACTCAACTAACTCTATACACTCGTGAGTGTCTCATCAAGTCCATACACTGGCCTTGAGCTGAAGACTATGGCTGAGCAAGTCCATACATTGGCTGCTGTTCTTCAGAGTCTGTACATCGCAGTGAGTTGAAAGTTGCCTTAGTCTGTACAGCCGTTGGCTTCTTATGTGAAGTCCACACATTGGAAAAGCTAGTGCTTGCATTGTTCATCACCTGTCTTGTTCACTGCGTCGACGCTGCACGATTGAAGCGTTGACGCCTTGGGCTGATGTCCAAAGGTGTCTTGATCAACATCAAGTCTGTACATTGGCTTTTGTCTTGAACAGAAGGCCTTAGTCTACACACTCTTCTGTTATGATAATGCACTCTTTAGCAAGTTTATACACTGAGCACGCATGAAGACTGCTAAGTCTATACACTCACTCACTCTGTATACACTTGCTATATTGATTTCTGAAGTCTATACAATGCTTTGCATTCACAGAGTCTGTGCAGGGTGTTTAGAATTAAACTAATGACTTATCCGATGCTATCTCTGTCAGGGACTCTTACCAAGATTGATGACCTGGCTCGTGATCCCAGGAGGATGAGGTATGCAGATGCTGACACGTGGATGAAGCTGCCTCGGTTCTGGCAAATTCCTTGGGCGGGAAAACGTGGAAGCCACGCGCCCAGGGGCTGCTGCTGCTATATATATGAGCCTTCTTCCATTAAAGAAGACTGATCGATAAAAAGAAAAGGAGAAAAGTCTATACATCCAGTCTGAGAGCAGCAGAGTATCTCGATCCAGTGAGTAGAGAAGAAGAAGAAAAAGAAGAGTGGCAGAGTGAGAGAAGTAGCAGAAGTAAAAAGAGAAAGAGAGAGAGCTCGCGAGTGAGAGAAGGAAGCAGAGAAGAAAAAGGAAGAGAAAGAAGAAGCTTCATCTGAAGACTAGCTCCTACTGGACCGTGGATCAGATCCAGGCCAGTCAGCTCCATTGAGAGCCATATCTGTGTTTTCATCTTCTACAGCTTTCTGTTTGCTGTGTTATTTTCGTTTATTGTTTTCCTTTGTTTTCTGATTACCTTTGTACTTCCGATCCTCTGGACTGAGGTCGGGTCCCTCCTGGTCTGGAGGAAGAGAGGTCTACGACCTCTAGTTTCCAAGTGGCTGGGAGTCACTTGGGTGTCCCTCCGGTTGGGAGGAAGAGGGGAGGCTGTTCCCCTGGTCAAGCTGTGTGGCAGCAACTGTTTGCAGACTGAGTCTGCTTGGTTCTAGCGTTTGCTAGTGAAGCCTCACTCCGGTTGGGAGTGAGGGGTGGATGTAGGTCTGGAGGACCGAACCACCTAAAAATCTATTGAGCAGTGGTTTGATTGCTTGTTTTGCTTCCGCTAGATGCTTGGATAGGCACGCTCCATGTGTTTGTATTTGAGTTGAATCGAATTGGTTCTATTCTGTGTCTATCTCTAGCATCCTAGTTTTAATTTGGCCATTTTACATAGAAGGATACATTCACCCCCCTCTGTATCCGGGCCTAGCACCCTAACAGTTGGTATCAGAGCGGGTGTCTGCATACAAGGTCCAGCGACCTGCAGATCCGATCTTGCAGTCTTAGGTGCTAATTTATTTTTAGTGCATCAATATTCCTGTTGCATTGATTCTATCTGCTATCTGTTTCAATGGCTTGTCCACCCGTCTTTAGTGGTTCTGATTTCAACCAGTGGCACAGTGCTTTACGTGCTTATGTTAAATCTGTTGATCCAGACCTGTGGAAAGTGATTTCACATGGTCCTCATAAATTATCAAAGAAAAGGTCCAAATGGACTGACAGTCACGAATCGATGTATGAGGAGAATCAGACAGCTATAAATATGATGAAAGCAGCCACTGACAAAGCCTTTCACTCATGTTTCCTTGATTGCAGATCTGCAAGGGATATGTTGGAGATGATGAAGAGAGCCGGGAAAGGAAATCAAACAAGCTGCATGATGGCCAACAGAAGTAATCAAGCTGGCAGCGATCAAGGCAGCAATCAAAGTGAAGACGATAATGATGAGGAGGTAAACCCTTTTGAGAACTATACCTTGGATGATTGGGAGAATTCATATGCTGAATTATTAGAGTCTCATGAACAGTTAAGAGAACAATACAAAAAATTGAAGAAGAATAGTAGGTCAGACAGTTTCAATTCTCCATGTAAAAACTGTGCTGAACTGAAAAATGCTCATGATGCTTTTATGTCTGATATTCAAATGTTGAAGAAACAAATTTCATTGCTGAAAATTGAAGATCAAAATCATGTAAAGGAAATCTCTAAACTTGAAAAGAAGCTTAGCCTAGCTAGTCATGATTCTGTTCAGAGTAAGGATTTGCTGAAAGAACATGAATGTGTTAAATCTGACTTAAACAAGCTGAAAAATGAGAATGACTCTCTCAGAAAGTTTCCTAAAGAAAATGAAGAACAATTAGAGAAACTTAAACGAGAGAATGATTTGCTGATTGAAAAACTTAATGCCATAAAGTCTGTAAACATAGAATTACAGAAAGATCTTGAAAAACAACAAAAAGATATGAAAGAAATTGAAAATGGAAGAAAGTATGAAGTCAATTCAGAAGATCAGCTTCTAATAAATGAATTGGTTCAGAATGACAAACTTAAGCAAGAAAATGAGAAATTGAAAATGATGTACTCCACTATGTCTGAGAGACTTCTAGCTTTAGAAAGAGGTAAAAGTGTTTGCTTTGAAGATTCTGATAAGCTGAGCAATCTGGAAAATAAAATTGAAGAATACAAAACAGCTAACAAGGTTTTGAATGAAGCTGTCAATTGCTGTGAGCAAGAGATTGCCAGTTATGAGATACATATTGTCTCTTTAGAAAATGAAATTCAGGATTTGAAAGTTTCCTTGTCTAAATTTGTTGATGGGCAGAAAAACCTAGACAAGCTACTAGGTATAAAAATCAATCCTAGGAAGGAAGGGCTGGGCTACAATAAGATAAACAAGAAGGAACTTCAGAACAAAGTTATGACATCCTTTGTAAGTGGTTCAGATGTAGCCACCACCTCTAAAGACAAACAGCCCATTGCTCAGAAAATGTTGGGAGCAAAGGATAACTTTAAGAAAGAGGGACTGGGCTATAGTCCAGTCATGAGGAAGGTCGATGGATCCAACTTGAAAACTGTTTTTGTTAAATCTTCTGAACAGGAAAAGCCTTCTACTACATCTCCAATTCAGTACAAGGATAAGAAAACAAGAAAAGAGAATAAAAATCAGAAAAGGACTGTAAATCAGAAAATAAATGAAAAGGGTTCATCAGTGCATGTTGATCATAGTCCTCACACACACTCACATGCATCTAAAAGGAAAATGTCATGCCACTACTGTCATAGATTTGGACATCTGATGCATGAGTGTAAGTTGATGGAGAAGGATGATAAGAATGCTAGGAGATATCATGATAAAAATCCTTCATCTCAGAAAAGGAGAATTGAGTGCTTTCATTGTGGTAAACTAGGACACAAAATTTCACAGTGCTGGTTTGTTAGTGATAAGAATAAATTTCATGCAAACGATCATGCTCTTAACAAGAACAAATCTGCTCCAATAAACCAGCATATGACATGCTTTAACTGTGAAAAATTGGGTCATAAGAGATTTGAATGCTGGCTGAATGCTGGTAAGAAAAGTTCTAATTCATGCTTTCATTGTGGCAAGATGGGCCACATTGCAGCCCACTGTTGGCATATTCAGGGTAGAAATGTGAATCTCAAACATGCTAAATACCCTGTAAGATAATTTGCAAAACTTTCATGTTATAACTGTGGGAAGCCAGGTCACAGGGCTGCAACCTGTTGACTGGCAGGATATCAAAACCAAACTGATTTTGGTAAACAGAATTCTTATTCTGTTAACAGAAAATCTCATGCATATACACATGGATTTCATGCTAACAAGAATGTGCATAGATTAAATCCGAAATCTGGTGCATCTTACTATCATTATAGTAAACAGAACTTTCTCTCTGCCAATGAACGTCATGACAACAGTAATGTGCATAAGAGGAATTTGAAATCTACTAATTCATGCCATTGCTGTGGACAAATTGGTCACTCAATGTATAATTACAATTTGATGAAATCTGATGACCTTAATGCACGAAAATTGTTGAGAAAACCTGCTAGGAGTAATAATGTCATGTCAGGACCCATGACTTCTTGGGCACCTGTTTGTGCAAAATAACATTGCTATGCAGGTGTACCTTGGGACTGGAATAAAAAGGGGTAATGATCCAAGGCACTCAAGAAGAAAACCCCATACTGAATTTTTCAGGTAAACTTCCTGCTCTTCTTGTTTTTAGTTTTAATGCATAGCAAGTTAAATCTGTTTTTGTATTTTTCATTCATCATCTGCCATGTGCATTATTTTCTGATCATGCATTTGCTGAGAGTTCTGTGCAAATATCAGATTAAAAAGGGTTGTCTGTATCTGATGCATACATAGGCTAATTACAATTGCTTGATAATTGTGTTATGCATAGACTCTGAATTGCATATAGGACTGCATGTTGAATAATCATGCATGACCTCAATGGTATATAAATGGTAAGGTACCAAAGGGCAAGGAGGTCTGTCTGGAGGTTCTTACTATGTGTGAGGTGGTCTTTTAGATCAAGTGCTCCGTCTAGTACCATGGGTCATCTTGCTAGTTAGGACAGTCTGAATGTGCATGAATCATTTGGTATCATATGTTCAGTTTTCAGTGCAAACATTGCATGTTTCAGGGGGAGTTAGTTGCATATCCTTGCATAGCATTCAATGTGAGTCTTTGCATGTCCCTTCTTACTGATTTTGTTGACATTGCATTTCCTTATATTGAAAATGCCAAAAAGAGAGTTTGAAGCATATTGTAAGGGGGAGTCAATGCATTGCATATAGGTTGTCAAATGCATACATGTGTCAGAACTCATTGCATATCATTTCTCATTGATTTTGTTGACAAACCTTAATCATATTCTGAAAACTTTGAGCTTCACAATCTCTCTTAACAATTGGTATTCCTCCTATCAATTGGTATGATTTGAGTTCAGAATTCAATCAGTCCTTCATGAAGATTTCAATGGGCTATCTCGATCATAAATCTGAAAATTTTGAACTAGAAATCTTCTATTATACAGTTTTATGAATGTCTGAAATAACTCATGTGGTTTAAGTTTAATGTATTCAATGAGTTTGACTTTAAAATCTCTTAAAAATACTTGAAGCATGTTTAATAAACCTTAACCATTTGTTTCATGCTGTGTCTTGTGAAAAATTTCTGAAATCTGCACTTTTGAATACATGACTTTAATTGGTTAAGTATATGAAACTATTATTGATTTGAAGCAAATGAATGTCTCTGAAATGTCTAAAGGGTTATATCTGTCAGAGCAATGACATTGGTCACTGAGAAACACAAGTCCAAAGGACTGTGTCATGAGGTGCCTTAGTTAACTCTGCATAAAATTCATTGAAAATCAGGCAGAGCAATGGCATGCACACTGAGAAATACAACTCACTCATTAAAAATTGATTTGTAGTGTGTCATGATGTGTAAATGCTAACTCTGTTCACATAAAGCATGACAGTTAGTCACACTAAGGGCTTAGGGATATTGGCCTCTAATCAAGGTATATCCTCTAGTTGCAATGTGTGCACTGAACTAGAGTGCTCGTAAAATGTGTAGCAAGAAAATTCTTGAACAAATTGAAATATCTGAATATTGATGCTAAAATCAAATTGCTACACCCCTAGACAAAATCATATGACTTCATAATTACGTGATTTCAATACTAGTGCATGTAATTCTGAAAGAAGTCAATAGATTTGATTGTGTAAGACAAAGGGAGATTAATCAAGATAAATATGAAGGCTTGGTTAATTCTGTATTAAACTATGGTTTTAGATATCAATACAGAATTTTATTGATAAACTCTGCATACATCATGTTTAAACCATGTTGTTCAATAAAGCTCATTCATAAGCCCTTATAATGGAAGACTTTGAAAACTTATGTTTTGGATTTATGAGATTGCTATCTCTTTGAAAATCTGACTGATTTTCTTGTGATTGGAGCTTCTTTGAAAATCTGCTACTTGAAACTCTTCTGCTCAATATCATTGATTCATTGACCTGAACCTCTCCTTGTTATCCATCTCATAAGATTCCACTTATTGAGGGGGAGCTTCCATGTCATATGCATCATGCTGCATAGAAACTCTTAAAGGGGGAGCATTGTGTTCTTGCATTCATACTTCTAGGGGGAGCTCTTGCATTTCGGTATCTCTTTCTGCATCTGCATTCATATTGATTATATCGAAGGGGGACATTTTTTTTTGCCAAAGGGGGAGAATTTTTATTCAATCATTGCATGCTGGTTTGCTTTCACTTCTCAAACTATTTTCTTTTTGATGAAGTCAAAGGGGGAGAATAGTTTGAGTCATCAGAATGACTTTCATAAGAATGTATTATATCATCAGAATGACTCACTGTGTATTGTTGCCATCATCAAAAAGGGGGAGATTGTTGTGCCCCTGTGGCTTGTGGTTTTGATGATTGACTTTAGGGGTTTGTGATGATTGGTTTTAATGTGAGTTAATCACTGTGAGTCACCATGTTTTTTATTCAGTCATTCTATATTCAGTCATTTTATCAGATCATAACTCAGTCACTCTTATATTCAGTCTGTCATTCAAATGTTCATTCAGTCCTTCATATGTTCAGACTATTTATCTGCTGCATAAAGCATTCATATGCATTTATAGAGTCTGCAGATTTGCATCAGGAAGCAAGTGTGTACAATGCCCTGTGTAGGCACGACACGTCCATACATTGGTTGCACATTGCACAGCTGCAGGCACTTCTAAGTCTACACATCGTGTAGCTTGCTGGCATAGACTGTACACTCATCTGTCTGCATGTGTCACCAAGTCCACACATTGCATCGTGTGTTTCTTCATGAAGTCTATACATTGGCATGCTGCATCTCTTGAAGTATGTACATCCTCTTCAAGCATTTCAAAGTCTATACATCGCCTTCAGACTTTCAAGTCTATACACTCCATGATCTTCCAAGTATGTACATCCACAGTGTAACTTCAAAGTCTGAACATTGTCTCACTCCGTCAAAGTTCATACATTTGTCTTCTCTTCAAAGTCAGTACATTGGCGTTGGGCATCAAAGTATATACATCGCCTTCTGCAAGCTTTATTATAAGTCTGTACATCGCCTTCGAGGCATCAAGCCTATACACTGGACAGTGCTCATAAAGTCTGTACAGCATACCTTGTTGTTCACACCCTTTAAAGTCTGTACATCGGCTTCGCATCTGCAAGTCTGTACATTGGCTTCATATCATAAAGTCTGTACATTGGCTTCGCATCTGCAAGTCTGTACATCGGTTTGATATCAACAAGTCTGTACATTGGCTTCAACTCTCCAAGTATGTACAGCCACACTTAATAGGTAAAGTCTATACATTCTTCAGCTGGAACTGTGCAAGTCTATACATCGTTATTTGCCAAAGTCTGTACATTGGCATCTGTTCCTACGTTGCACTTCCAAGTATGCACATTGGGTCCTTTACCTATGTTCAGCTTTGAAGGTCTGCACATTGGCAGTTTTACCAACGTTACCTTGCCAAAGTCTATACACTCGATGTCTTCCATTGTTTCAAGTCTGTACAGCCTTTCATTAGAAAGTCTATACACTGGGGTCGTTCAGCTGCAAGGACAGGATGTCTGTACTTTGGGTGCTCATGCATTGCTCTCATCGAAGTCTACACATCCGATAGGCTTGTTACAAGTCTGTACCCCGAGGAAGCTTGAAGGTTCTCAAGTGTATACACTCTACACACTTGGTTAACTAATGCACTTAACTGCAAGTCTATACACTATGCTCGCATGAAGATATCCAAGTCTATACACTCTCTCAGTGTACACACTTACTCACTTGCTGTTCTTCAAAGTATGCACATCGCATAGCTTCACATATTTGAAGTCCATACACTGGAGAGCTTGTACATTGCATTTGCATTCACAAGCCTATACATCATGAAGTCTGCACATTGCCGAATGCTCTTCAAGTCTGAACAGCGGATGCCTTCTTATGTCAAGTCTATATACTGCATGCTCACTCAACTAACTCTATACACTCGTGAGTGTCTCATCAAGTCCATACACTAGCCTTGAGCTGAAGACTATGGCTGAGCAAGTCCATACATTGGCTGCTGTTCTTCAGAGTCTGTACATCGCAGTGAGTTGAAGGTTGCCTTAGTCTGTACAGCCGTTGGCTTCTTATGTGAAGTCCACACATTGGAAACGCTAGTGCTTGCATTGTTCATCACCTGTCTTGTTCACTGCGTCGACGCTGCACGATTGAAGCGTTGACGCCTTGGGCTGATGTCCAAAGGTGTCTTGATCAACATCAAGTCTTTACAGCATGAAGTCTGTACATTGGCTTTTGTCTTGAACAGAAGGCCTTAGTCTACACACTCTTTTGTTATGATAATGCACTCTTCAGCAAGTTTATACACTGAGCACGCATGAAGACTGCTAAGTCTATACACTCCCTCACTCTGTACACACTTGCTATATTGATTTCTGAAGTCTATACAATGCTTTGCATTCACAGAGTCTGTACAGCGTGTTTAGAATTAAACTGATGACTTATCCGATGCTATCTCTGTCAGGGACTCTTACCAAGATTGATGACTTGGCTCGTGATCCCAGGAGGACGAGGTATGCAGATGCTGACACGTGGATGAAGCTGCCTCGGTTCTGGCGAATTCCTTGGGCGAGAAAACGTGGAAGCCACGCGCCCAGGGGCTGCTGCTGCTATATATATGAGCCTTCTTCCATTAAAGAAGACTGATCGATAAAAAGAAAAGGAGAAAAGTCTATACATCCAGTCTGAGAGCAGCAGAGTATCTCGATCCAGTGAGTAGAGAAGAAGAAGAAAAAGAAGAGTGGCAGAGTGAGAGAAGTAGCAGAAGTAAAAAGAGAAAGAGAGAGAGCTCGCGAGTGAGAGAAGGAAGTAGAGAAGAAAAAGGAAGAGAAAGAAGAAGCTTCATCTGAAGACTAGCTCCTACTGGACCGTGGATCAGATCCAGGCCAGTCAGCTCCATTGAGAGCCATATATGTGTTTTCATCTTCTACAGCTTTCTGTTTGCTGTGTTATTTTCGTTTATTGTTTTCCTTTATTTTCTGATTACCTTTGTACTTCCGATCCTCTGGACTGAGGTCGGGTCCCTCCTGGTCTGAAGGAAGAGAGGTCTGCGACCTCTAGTTTCCAAGTGGCTGGGAGTCACTTGGGTGTCCCTCCGGTTGGGAGGAAGAGGGGAGTCACTTGCTTGTTTTGCTTCCACTAGATGCTTGGATAGGCACGCTCCATGTGTTTGTATTTGAGTTGAATCGAATTGGTTCTATTCTGTGTCTATCTCTAGCATCCTAGTTTTAATTTGGCCATTTTACATAGAAGGATACATTCACCCCCCTCTATATCCGGGCCTAGCACCCTAACACCTCACCCTTATAAATTCCTGCTCACAGAGGACTCTTAACGGATGCATGGATAAGCAATCGACGGTCGACCGTTTCGAGCTGAGGGGGGGCCAGCCATATCCGGGCGATGGGCCTAGCTCGGACGGAGATGGGTCGGAACGATCGTGTGCGCCTCCCTATATCCTGGCTGAGGATGGATCGGGCGTAGATCATTCTGATGACCTGACCGTCGCTCGGGCCTTCCGAGCCTGAGGGCCGCCTAGGAAGGTTGGGTCCCCGAGCGATCTTTTATTAGGCTTTTAGTCCGGAGTGGGCCCTGTGGGCTATTACTCGGGCGAGCGTGGCCTTGTTTGGTCCTGATGGGCCTAGTTCGGCTGCTCTTTGACTGGGCTGCAGAAATCCCCCTCTCCAGCTTTCTTTGTGATTCGTGGACGATCCGACACGTCTCGAGGTGAGATCGAGGTAGGGTGACGTTCCCTAGCCTCTTGCGTTCCTTTCCCATGATTTGTAGGCCGAGGGGAGGCCGAGAGACGGGTTTTCATGCCGGGTTGGGGTTTTCCATAATTTGGGGAGAGCTCGCCCGATCTATGTTTTTAGGCCGTGATTCGGCATTTTGATGGCTTAGAAGCATGCTAGGGATCCCCAGGGGGCTTCCCCCTTGATTTCCCCCTCTCCCATGGAGGTATGGGGGCGTGGTTGCCATTTTTGTACTTATTCGCCGTTTTCACCGCCAGAGCGCTGTGGCGGTCGTTCCAGTGACCGCCATAGGGTGTAACGCGCCCAGGGAGGTGCGTTACACTTCGTTGGTTTTTGGGCGTGGCGTTCGTGGGCTTGACAGTCCCACGATAGACCGCCAGGGCGCTGTGACGCGCCTGGGTAGGACCGTCAGGTGACGATCCGACCGTTGGCATCCGACCATTGGTTTTTTTGACCGTTGGGGGGTCAAGGCCGGTGACGCACCCAGGGTGGCGCGTCACAGCCTTGTAATGCCCCTGTGTGGGTGCGTTAGAGCTGACGCGTTCCCACCCTGTGACACATCATAGATGGTCTGTTACAACCTGTGACGCACCGAGTGGCACGCATCACAGTTAGTTTCCTCGCGCCTTGTGACGCACTGGGCTGAGTGCGTGTGGACACCAAAAACTGCATACCTGGATATCCTGCTCGGCCTCGCGTCAGCAATGGCGCCGAGTGAAGAAACCCCGGAGAAATCAAGCACAAAAGGCCCCACAGCCCGTGGGCCTCAAAGAGAATCAAACGGGCCATGACTCGTGCCCACAAGGGGCTCAGATTGGCCCCGGGTACACACACCCCCTGGGGAGCCCTTCAGCGGCACGCCCAGCCCCAAGGAGCCCTTCAACGGCACACCCTGGCGGAGCCTCAGCGGCACGCCCTGGGGAGCTCTCCAGCGGCACACCCCTTCGGGTCCCAACGGCACGGCCCAGGCCTCCAGCGGCACACCCCCGGGGGGTGGCCTCAGCAGTACGCCCCAAGGAGGAGTCTTCAGCGGCACACCCAGGGAGGGTGTTCAGCGGCACAGCCCTTTGGGCTTCACCGGCACATCCCCATGGGTGCTCAGCGGCAAACCCCCGTGGGTGCTCAGCGGCACACCCCCTTGGGGGTTCAGCGGCACAACCCCAGGGGCTTCAGCGGCACAGCCCTTAGCAGGCCTCAGCGGCACGCCCTTCAGGCCACTCAGCGGCATGCCCTTCAGGAGCTTCAACGGCACGCCGTTTTGGCCCCCCAGCGGCACGCTCGTGCAGCCCGCCAACGGCACAGCGTCAAGCCTTTTCAATGGCTAAACGACATGCTGCCCATGCCCTACGCATCCTTGGCGCGCAGTGAGCTCTATGAGGTGTCAACCATGGATTGGGCCACGCAGGCTACCCCACTGACACCCAAGACAGGGGAGGTCAAACCCCATGATCACAAGGCCACTTCCCGCCTTCGACGGCCGTGCTCGAAGGCTCCGGCAGCAGGGAGTATAAAGCCACTCCCGCTTCAACAAAAAGAGGGGGGGGGGGGGGGGGGGGGGGCGGATAGAGAGGGAGAAAGAGGGCTCAGACGGCAGGAGACACAAAAAAGGAAGAGACAGAGGAAGAAGAGAAGAGGAAAAAGAAGAAGGGCTTCGGCGGGAGCCCCTCCGACGACCACCGGGAAAAAGCAAGAGTAAGGGAGAGGGAGAGAGCTCGATGTAATGGGGGAGAGGGTTGGGGACAGTGGCCAATGTTTTAGGCCCCAGTGCTTTCTTCCCTTTCGTATTCCATTCCTCCTCCCGTTCTTTGTCTTGGATTTCTTTTTTCCTTTGTCCATGGCCTCGTCTTGGGCATTTCTTTTGTAATGTGCATATAGGGCTTTGGCCTTTGGCTCCCCATAAATGAAAATCACCCTCTTTGGGTTTCTCTATGAGTTTTATTGGCTTGCGCTAGCTCTCACGGTCTTTTGATGGGGTTGTTCGTTTTCCCTCCGTCTCCCCATTTCTCCGATGTTTTTGGGGTCTTCATGTCGATATGATCGCTCTCCCATGATCCTTGGCCTCATGAATCCTTCACTCCCTTCCACGGCCACCTGCTGTGCCCACGGGCTTGAAGAGAGAGGGAGATTCTTACTCACCCTCCGAATACCCAGCTACCAGTGGCCTATCTCTAGCCTTAAACTTCCCCTCTTCTTTCCCTGAACGGCCTGCAAGTCTCCCAGCCCATACACTAGCCCTGTTTGAGCCTCCAGCGATGATCCTCCATTGGCCCTCAGCGGCACACCCCCGTGGGCCCTCAGCGGCACACCCCCGTTGGCCCTCAGCGGCACACCCAGTTGCCCTCAGCCGCACACCCCCGCTGGCCCTCAGCGGTACACCCAGTTGCCCTCAGCGGCACACCCCCGTTGGCCCTCAGCGGCACACCCAGTTGCCCTCAGCGGCACACCCCCGCTGGCCCTCAGCGGTACACCCCAGTTGCCCTCAGCGGCACCCCTCCATTTGCCCTCAGCGGCACACCCATTTGCCCTCAGCGGCACACCCTTCAGGCCCTCAACAGCACACTTCTTGGCCCTGCCCCGAGCCCTTTCCTTCGCGTTTTCCGAGGTTCTATAAAGGTGTTGTTGCCTCCGGACGCCCACCTCCAGTTGTCGGGTTCCGCCACTCCATGTGGGCGCGTTCCCTTTATCTCCCTTACGCCCCGGGTTAAGGGGAGATGCTGCCGAATTTTTGTGAGAAAATAACAAAACATTAAAAGAGGCAAAAGGGAAGCAACAAATGAACAGAATAATCAATGAACCTTCCAACTAATCAAGCCAATGCCGGCACCATGACGAGAACCGAACTAATCGACTACCCGGTAGCCTGAATGTCCGACCCGCAGGAAAAGGCTGAACAGAACAGGGCAAGGGGAGAAGTTTATGTGAAACTACATAAGAATTAAGACAAGAAGAAAAGAAAAGCCTTAAAGCAAATAACAAAAGAGTATCCCTTCAACGGCACACTCCTTCCAGCCTCCAACGGCACACTCCTTCCAGCCTTCAACGGCACACTCCCCCTGGCCCTTTCAGCGGCACACTCCCTCCCTTCGCCGGTACACCCTCAGCCACCGTCTCAACGGGATCCAATGTATAGACTTTGGGCCAGCCAACGTACAGACTTCACGCTGCAGCGTATAGACTTGGCCAATGTATAGACTTTGGGCCAGCCAATGTACAGGCTTCCTGTTGCAGCGTATAGACTTGGGACTGGCCAATGTATAGACTTCGTGCTCCAGTGTATAGACTTTGGGCCAGCCAACGTACAGACTTCATGTTACAGCGTATAGACTTGGGGCTGGCCAATGTATAGACTTCGTGATGGCCAGTGTATAGACTTGGGCCAGCCAACGTGTAGACTTCATGATGGCCGGTGTATAGACTTTAGGCTGGCCAATGTATAGACTTCGTGATGGCCAGTGTATAAACTTGGGCCAGCCAACGTATAGACTTCACGTTGCAATGTATAGACTTGGACAATGTACAGACTTTGAGCAGCTAATGTACAGACTTCGTGCTGGGTGAATAGGCAATGTATAGACTTGAGGCTGGGGAACGTACAAACTTTATATCACCTCCCCCTTCCTTCACCGACACACTCTCCAGCGGTACGCCCTTTTCAGCCCCCAGCGGTACACCCCTTGAGCCTACAGCGGTACGCCCCCCCTTCTGGCTTTGTTGCTCTCAGCGGTGCACCCCTTTGGCCTCCAGCGGTACGCCCTTTTCAGCCCTCAGCGGTACACCCCTTCGCCACCCAGCGGTACACCCATACCCAGCGGTACACTCCCGTTTTCCCCTTCGCCGGCACACTACATGCATGCATATATACATCACGATAATGGCATTAACAACAGCAAATAAACTAATGGAAGTTATGCTATTTAAAGGGGCTCCGAATATGCAATATTAATAATGATTAAAGATATGGGAGGGGCAATAAGAAAATTATATATATATATATATAGTAAAAAACAATAATAGTAATAATAATAATAACGAATAAAAGAAGAAAAATCATCCAGAACAAATGCGTAAATAAAAAAAAAGGGGTAATAAGCCGCGGGACGAAAATCAGAATATATAACCAAGAAAACCCCAAATAAAAGACGTCAGGGCCCAAACTGCAGCCCCCATCTCTCTCCGCGACCCGGGGCAAAAGGGAACAATAATGCCGCCCTCTCAGGCCGAGCTCGAATCTCGGGAGTCATCCTGACATGGTCCGGTCTTGACCTAGCCTCGGGCCGACATCTTGATCAGACCGGGTTTGCTCCTCGTTCCGGACACCCTCCGAGTCATCACTAAAATTGTCGGGTGTTCGGCAGACACTTGAACGGATTTGTCTCGGCTTTTCCTGTTGCGTTTCCATCACGGACCCGTGTCCGAATATGAAAAGGTTCACGAGTGACCGACATGGTCAGTGGCTCGCATCCTAATGCGTACTTTGGTGTGATTTTCTCCTGCCTCTTTCTCGCACAATTAGTACTATTCTTTTCGGCCGCGGGGCCCCTAATTTCGGCAATTAATCAAGGGTATTCCCTCGTATGGGGGATGTAAATGACGTCGTGACCTTTATGGCGCTACGGGATTCGGTCCCGACACGAACCACACAATCGTCTGACGAAGTCAGATCGAGCGCACCATGGGCTCTTCGGAGCCCGAATAAATTGTCACTCCGGTGACTGGCACGCCCACGCCCCTAACAAACGAATAAACCAATGAGAGAATAACGAGTGTCGAAAGTGCGTCCACGGTGCGTCAGGGCATGTGACGCACCAGGGTAGGCGCGTCACAGTCGTTTTTGCACCGAACGTGTGACGCTCCTGTGTTAGACCGTCAGACGGCTGTGACGGCCCAGTGATAGACCGTCAGAGCCTGTGGCGACCGCCAGGCTCAGGATTGCACCAAGTGGTTTGCAGTCCCGTTTCTTCTCCGAATGTGGTCACCGTGCGACGGTGCTGGTACGTGGGATGGCCCCCGTACGTCGTCGGATGCGGACGTTGTTTTCTGTTGACTTGAGAGTTTACTCCTTCATTGACCCTCCACTAGTCGTAGCCTACCAGTACGCCTGTCCTGGTCCCACTTGGGAGTAGGTGGACGGGCTTACCCTAAGGATGATTTTTAGACTGGTTTCCGTCGGGCCACACGTCTGTAGCCAGAGTCCGACTAAGGGAAAAACCAGTTAGAGGCCAGACCTAGGACACATGGTCTGTGTGTGCACACGTGGTTGGGGGCAGTTGGACCCACGCTGACGAGCGTGACCCCAGCTAGTCACTTGCTTTGTGGTTTCTTGTGCGGTGTTCGTGCCTCTGGTAGGTGCTACCACGTCAGGCAGTTCATCTGCGGTGCGGTGTAAGTTGTCAGGGGACGCTACCGACTGTGCTTCTAGTGGGAGGTACTCCTGTCGAGTCGGGAGTGACATACTGTCAGTCTTGTGACTTCGACCTTCGGGTTTTGGTCGGGTTGACAGTTGAGCTCCCGTTGTTTCACCGTGGCGTGTGCGTCGATTTTCGTGCCGCGAGACCGGTGTTGTAGTTGCAGGGCTGTTACTTTTAAGGTACTCGCTTAACCGCCAGCGTAGTGGTTTCCCATTTCGCGAGGTAGTGTTCGAGTGATCCCTACTGAGTCTTGTTTTGAGACTCATTCCCTGCGTATTTTCACCGTGTTTCAGGCAAGGCGCGGCCTCAGAGGAGCGCGACTGAGGCTCAGGGTGGTTCCGGTGCCCATCGGTAGTGCCATAGGTCAGAGCCGGGGTATGCCCCATGTAGCTGTACTTTTCTTTCTTGTCTCTATACTAGTTGTGGACTACTGTTGTTTATTTTGTTATATCGTGTGGACCATGTATCATGTAAAACGTTAATTTAATTTCCTGCTTAAATATGTTAACTGTTTAATTTCAACAATTAATTGTGATACTTGTGTAGTCTCCACACCATCCTTTTAACCCTTCCGAGTCTTCGGGCTCGTGGGTGGCGGTGCGAGTCTCGGGTTATCGGGCCTTCCCGATAATCAGATTCTCGGGTCGTTACACACCCTTACTTTTTCAGGTGAGCAGCCTCATCCGTCTTCCGGAGCTTCCCGTGCTTTTGGCGGCCCTACTTAGTGCCAGCAGTGGGCTGTCAATAGGTTGTTAGTGGTATTTTTGGCTTACTTGTACCTTTTGGCCGGGGTATGCCCCGAGTAGTTGTATATTTTTTACTCTTGTTCAGTGGTTTGACTTGTATATATTGTGGATCTGGACTATTGTACATATTATCACTCTGATATTTAAATTGCTTCCGTTTATAGTTCAAATGGTTGCTATAATTAATACTGCGTGCGTGTAATTCCAATTCGCTATGCATCCCCTCAACAAAACCCTCCAACCCTTACGGGGCCTCATCAGCCTCTTGGGTGACTTCTCCGAGTTCTTGGTATCAGTTTACCGATATCTGGATCTCCGGGTCGTTACACCAGGGATCCCCTTTGTCCACACATGGTGTTTGTGCCTTTTCCCTTGTCCTCTTGCAACACAAGAGCAATTGTTATTAAGCAAGGAAAATCCTTCAAATTCCAGGAAGGAGAGATGACACAAATATACCTAACCACTAATTCAGGAAATCTCCATCTACCTCGGGTCAAGGAGAAGCACCAATGATCGATGTATAATCGTCGGTAAGGCAAGCCAACTTATCGAGATCCAGCTCACCCTTAAACATCTCAAGTTGTGTAGACATATGTAATATCCCGGACCTTTCGGATCCTTCTTCATGGGTCCCGGATCTAGTTTTCGGAGTGTCCGGCTCCGTTGTGTCCGAAATTTCGTTTCGGACATCTTTCGTGTTCGGATCGGCGCGATCCGGAGTCGTTTCGGAGGCCCGGAGGCGTTCCGCGGCTTTTCCGCGTGTGTTTTCCGATTCCCGGTGTGTGTTTCGGCTTTTCTCTTCGGACGCTCGTTGCGGGTGAACCGGGCTGTTCACACGGACACGAGTGGTACCGTTGCGATCGGTGCGTTCCGAGGATCGCGGGGGTGTGATTTCCTATTTTTTGGAATTTTACGGATTTTCCGGGTTTTTCTATAAAACCCTTTTTCTTTTCTCTCTCCCCCACCATCTTCTTCTTCCTCTCTTCTTCTTCCTCTTTCCTCCTCCACCGTGTCTCCCCCTCCCTCTCCCTCTCTTCCTCCCGGTTGGCCACGGCGAGCTCCCCTCCGGCTGCAGACGGCGGCGGGGCGACGGCGCGGCGACGTGGGCGGCGGCGAGGCGGTCGTGGGGGCGTGCGGCAAGCGTGGGAAGCTTAAGGAAGAACGAGGGTTTTCAAGCGTTCTTCGCGATTCGTGGACGATCCGGCGGAGCATTCGCTCCATTGAGGTAGGGTGACGTTCCCTAGCTCTTCGCCGTTCTTTTCCGTGGTTTGTAGGCCGCGGGGAGGCCGAGAGAGGCATGTTTGGGCATTTTTGGGGTTTTTCCATGTTTTGGGGAGAGCCGCCCGATCTATGGTTTTAGCCCATGATTCTATGTTTTGGTGGTTTAGATGCATGCTAGGGGTCCCCAGGGGTCTTCCCCCTTGTTTTCCCCCTCTCCGGTGGAGGTACGGGGGCGTGGTTGGTGTTTTTGGGGTTTTCCCGCCGTAGCATGCTCTGGGGCAAGCGACGGTCACTCCAGTGACCGTCACATGCTTGTAACGCCCCTAGAGGGGTGCGTTACTTCCCTGGGTGTTGGCCTTTAGGGTCGAGGGCTGTAGCGGTCCTGCGACTGGCCGCCGTTTGCTAGTGACGCCTCTGGGCTGGGCCGTCACATGCTTTCGACCGTTGGGTTTTGACCGTTGGGGGTCAGGCCATGTAACGCACCGAGATAGGCGCGTTACATGCGTGTAACGCACTGGGGCAGGAGCGTTACTTCCTGTTGTCCCCCATGTGGATGGGCCAAGCGACGCACTGGGCCCAGCGCGTTACTTACAAGCGACGCGCTGGGGCAGGCGCGTCACTTCCCTTTCCATCCCGAGCGTGAGGGCCATGCAACGCGCTGGTCTAGGCGCGTCACATGCGAGTAACGCACTGAGCCCGACGCGTTGCTTGCAAGCGACGCGCCAGGGTAAGCGCGTTACTTTCCCTGTGGTTTTCGTGGGTGTGGGGTGCCATGTGACGCCCTGGCCTAGGTGCGCCGCTTCCAAGCGACGCACTAGGGTGGGCGCGTCGCTTCCCCCTACCCCCTGGCCGTGTGACGGTCCGCCTTAGACCGCTATTTCCAAGTGACGGCCCTAGAGTGGACCGCCATTTGGCAGTGACGGTCTGAGGGTAGACCGCCACTTCCTGTGTTGCCCCAGGAGGGTGGCAACCTCGCTTTTCTCCGACCGTGGTCTCCGTGCGACGGGACTAGTGCGTGGGGTGATTCCCACACGTTGTCGGGCTTGGGCGTTGTTTTCCGTAACTTGAGAGTCTACTCCTTCAGTGACCCTCCACTAGTCGTAGCCTACTAGTACGCGTGTGCTAGTCGCACCAGGGAGTGGTGTACGGGCTGACCTTTAGAGACGGTTTGTGGACCGGTTACCGTTGGGCCCCACGTCTTGCAGCCAGAGTCCGGCTGAGGGGAAAACCGGTCAGAGGGCCAGACCAGGGACGCGCGGTCTGTGTGTGCACACGTGGTTGGGGGCGGTTGGACCCACGTCGACGGGCGTGACCCCAGCTAGTCACTTGTTTGTGGTTACTTGTACGGTGTTCGCGCCTCGGGTAGGACCTACCACGTCAGGCGGTTCACCTGCGGTGCGGTGTAAGACGTCAGGGGACGCTACCGGCTGTGCTTCTAGTGGGTGGTACTCCTGTCGAGTACGGAGTGTCAGACTGTCAGTCGTGTGTTTCCGACCTTCGGGTTTTGACGGTTCGACCGTTGAGTTTCGGTCTTCTCGTACCGTGGCACGTGTGTCGGTTTGCGTGCCGTAGGGTCTAGTTCTGTAGAGTACAGGGCTTTCCTTTCCGAGGTACTTTTCTACCGCTAGAGTAGTGGTTTCTCGTTTTGCGAGGTAGGGTTCGAGTGATCCCTACTGAGTCTTGTTCCGAGACTCATTCCCTGCGTGATTTCACCGTGTTTCAGGTGAGACGCCACCTTCGGGGAGCGTGTCAGGAGCGCAGCGGAAGCGTGGTGCGGGTGTCCTGAGGTAGTGCCAGAGGTCAGAGCCGGGGGATGCCCCGTGTAGCTGTACTTTTCTTTCTTGTCACTGTACTAGTCGTGGACTACTGTTGCTGTTGTTGTTATTTTATTGTGGACCATGTAAAATGTTAAATTCATTTCCTGCTTAATATTTTAACTGTTTAATTTCTGCAATTATTTGTGATACTTGTGTAGTTTCCACACCATCCTTTTAACCCTTCCGAGTCTTCGGACTCGTGGGTGGCGGTACGAGTCTCGGGTTATCGGGCCTTCCCGGTAATCGGATTCTCGGGTCGTTACAGCTGGTATCAGAGCGCGGTTGTGGAATTACATGAGAATCATAGGTAATTGTAGTGGTCCACTAGTCCACAACGATGATGTACAGATGACGCTGGCATTGGGCACCGTGTGTTTATTTTGACATTGCCGTTTCCGTGTTTTTCTGTCTTGTGCTTCAGGAGCGAGTATGGCGCCGAGGAGGAGTTCTCGCTCTCAGCAGGGGCAGTCGGCTGGAGGTCAGGAGATCCAGCAGGGGGTCCAGAGGGACCAGGAGGAGCATAGCAGAGTTCCGGGAGCTACCGAGGCCGCGGATGCTGCGAGGGCTCCGGGGGCCGAGGGTTTTCTCCGTGGCATGTACCATCTCATGGCTCAGCAGTTCGGCGGAGAGGCCGGTGAGGGCTCGTCAGTCAGGGGTGGGCCAGGCCGAGCAGTGAGGGATTTCATGCAGTTCCATCCACCTTACTTTAGCGGCCAGGCAGACCCTGATGCGGCTCGTGATTGGCTTGATGAGATGGAGCGGGTGTTCAGTTCTGCGAAGAGTACTGTCGAGGACAGAGTGGTGTTGGCCTACAACCAGTTGCAGGGTACGGCTCGGAGGTGGTGGTCTTCCGAGTGGAAGACGTCCTTTCAGCTTCGTCCACTTGAGCAGGTCGAGTGGGATGACTTTGTCAGTGCTTTCGAGCGTACGTACTGTCCAGATGTTGTTGCTACGCAGCGGATGCGGGAGTTTCTGGAGCTGGTGCAGGGTGACATGTCCGTGTTGCAGTACAGGGCCCGATTTGTCGAGCTGGGTCGGTACGCACCTCATATCATGGAGCATGAGAGGGTGAGGACGACGCAGTTTGTGCAGGGCTTGAGGCTGGAGCTGAGGCACCATCTGATCGCGAATGGGGCCACTGATCTCGAGACGGCGTCTCGTGTTGCGATTTCCTTGGAGATGGATATGCAGAGGACTCGAGGACCGATCAGCCAGGGGCAGTCTGTGTCAGGTCGCAGCCAGCAGTCGGCTACTCAGCAGCAGGGTTTCTTTCAGTCTGCGATGAGTGGTTCAGGAGTGCCGGCACATGCAGCTTCGGTGACAGGATCTGCGTCCTTCGGCTCGAAGGTCAAGAAGTTCTTCAAGAAGGGGTTCGGCAAGAAGAAGTCCAGAGATCAGGGGCAGGCTTCATCGGGCAGTGTGCAGCAGCCGTTTCCTTTGCAGCGACAGGGATCGGTGGGTGGATCGCGAGGACCTTGTCCACGGTGTAGTGAGACCCACCCAGGCAGGCAGTGCACGGCGCCGATCATCTGTTTTCGGTGTGACCAGCCAGGGCACATGGCGCGTGACTGTCCTCAGAGGCCGCCGCAGCAGCAGGTTTCCCAGCAGCAGCAGCAGCAGGGACAGTATCCGCCGCTACCCAGGTCAGCTAGTGTGGGAGGCAGGCAGAGAGCTCGTGGCCAGATCACGCACTTGACCAGGGCAGAGGCAGTAGCGTCGCAGCTCGTGGAAGGTACCGTTCAGATTTTGGGTTGTGCGGCTCGGGTTTTATTTGATTCTGGCGCGTCTCATTCGTTTATTTCGGAGGATTTCGCGTCGAGCGTCGAGGAGCCGGTGACCCAGTTGTCCTGTGATTTGGCTGTGGAGTTGCCTTCGGGTGACTTTATGGTCACTCCGTATTGCTTCGACCAGGTTCCGGTGTGGATCGATGGACGGAGTATGCCAGGCAGGTTGTATGCGTTGCAGCTTCGGGATTACGACGTGATTCTAGGCATGGATTGGCTCGAGACTCATGGAGCGGTGGTGGATTGTGGGATGAAGAGGGTCTACTTCCAGCATCCGAGCAAGCGGACCTTCTATTTCCAAGGTATCCGTTCCGCCTCTTCTCGATTTCTTGTCTCTGCTATTCGAGCCCGTCGATTGCTTGATTCAGGTTGCCAGGGTTTTCTCGCGTCAGTGGTTGTGTCTGACCGGATGGAGCCGAATGTCGAGGACATTGCGGTGGTGTGTGAGTTTCCCGATGTTTTTCCTGAGGAGTTGCCTGGATTACCTCCCCAGCGGGAGATCGATTTCGTGATCGAGGTTGTGCCTGGTACGGGACCTTTGGCGAAGGCTCCCTACCGTATGGCCCCCGCTGAGTTGAGGGAGTTGAGGGCGCAGTTGCAGGAGCTGTTGGCCAAGGGGTATATTCGTCCGAGCTTTTCCCCTTGGGGTGCGCCCGTGCTGTTTGTGAAGAAGAAGGACGGTAGTCTGCGGCTGTGCATTGACTATCGGCAGCTGAATGAAGTGACCGTTAAGAACAAGTATCCGTTGCCGCGGATTGATGATTTGTTCGACCAGCTGCAGTCTGCGCGAGTGTTCTCGCGGGTTGATTTGCGGTCCGGTTACTATCAGCTGAGAATTCGCGAGTCCGATGTGGAGAAGACTGCGTTCAGTACGAGGTACGGGCATTATGAGTTTCTGGTGATGCCGTTTGGGCTCACCAATGCCCCAGCAGCCTTCATGGACTTGATGCAGAGGGTGTTCCACCCGTATTTGGACCAGTTCGTGGTCATCTTCGTGGATGACATCCTTGTTTATTCGCAGTCTGCCGAGGAGCATGCGTACCATTTGGGTGTGGTGCTGCAGACGTTGCGAGATCACCAGTTGTATGCGAAGCTCAGCAAGTGCGAGTTTTGGCTCAGCGAGGTGCACTTTCTGGGGCACGTGATTTCTGGTGATGGCATTTCCGTGGATCCCGCCAAGGTCGAGGCCGTGATGCAGTGGCCGAGGCCGAGGTCGGTGACGGAGATCCGGAGTTTCTTGGGGCTTGCGGGGTATTATCGTCGGTTTATCCAGGATTTTTCTCGCATTGCGACCCCGATGACTAGGCTCACGCGGAAGGATGTGCCTTTCGTTTGGTCCGAGGAGTGTGAGCAGAGCTTTAGGGAACTGAAGAGGTTGCTCACCTCGGCTCCGGTGTTGGTTTTGCCTTCTGGATCGGGAGGTTTTGTGGTGTGTACAGATGCTTCCGGCGTTGGATTGGGTGCTGTTCTGATGCAGCATGGTAGAGTGGTGGCTTATGCATCTCGGCAGCTAAAGCCCCATGAGGAGAACTACCCTACCCATGACCTTGAGTTGGCGGCAGTGATCTTCGCGCTGAAGATCTGGAGGCATTATCTGTACGGTGAGAAGTTCGAGGTGTTCACTGACCATCAGAGTCTGAGGTATGTGTTCTCGCAGAGAGATCTGAACCTCAGACAAAGGCGTTGGATGGAGTTCATGAAGGACTATGACTTCACCCTGTCTTATCAGCCGGGCAGGATGAATGTCGTCGCCGATGCCTTGAGTAGGAAGGTTGCGGTCAGTACCTTGATGCTGAGGAAGTGGAGGCTCTGGGAACAGGTGCCCGAAGTATCTTTCAGGCTCAAGATTCCCCAGGAGCGAGGGTTGGCAGTGCTTGCGAGTCTGACTGTCACTCCTGCTATCCGTCGTCAGGTGACAGAGGCTCAGCATGCGGACCCTGAGTTGCCCCGGATTTTGGCGATAGCTGATGTGGAGCTTGGCGAGGACGGTGCTGCGAGGTTTCGTGGCAGGCTGTACGTCCCAGGGGAGGAGCAGGTTCGTCGTGCGGTGTTACGCGAGGCTCATGGGAGCAGGTACACTGTGCACCCGGGTGCGACGAAGATGTATCGGAACTTGCGGAGGCAGTTCTGGTGGCCTGGCATGAAGAGAGATGTGGCCGAGTTTGTGGCCAGGTGCCTGATCTGTCAGCAAGTGAAGGCGGAGCATCAGCGACCAGGCGGTACTCTCCAGCCCTTGGATGTTCCTGCTTGGAAGTGGGACCATGTGACCACGGATTTTGTGGTGGGGTTGCCCAGAACCCCGACTGGGCAGGACAGTATTTGGTTGCTGGTGGATCGGCTGACGAAGGTGACGCGGTTGTTACCGGTCAAGGTCAGCTGGAGCGTGCCTAAGCTGGCTCGTCTTTATGTGGAGCGGATCGTTCCGTTGCATGGGGTTCCCATTTCGATCGTGTCGGATCGGGATCCGCGCTTCACTTCTGGATTCTGGAGGAGTTTCCAGCGAGCTCTTGGCACGGAGTTGGCATTTAGCTCGGCGTATCATCCACAGTCGGATGGCCAGTCTGAGAGGACCATTCAGACTTTGGAGGACATGCTGAGATCCTGCTGCCTGGAGTGGCAGGGGAGTTGGATTCGTCACCTACCGTTAGTGGAGTTTGCCTATAACAACAGCTTTCATTCGAGCATCGGCATGGCTCCTTATGAGGCATTGTATGGGCGTCCTTGTCGGACTCCACTTGATTGGTTTGAGGTGGGTGAGCGTGTTTTGACGGGACCGGAATTGGTGCAGCAATGTGTGGATGTTGTGCACCTGGTTCGTCAGAACATGTTGGCGGCCCAGAGTCGGCAGAAGAGCTATGCTGACCGTAGGCGGCAGCCCCTTGAGTTCGCCGTGGGCGATCATGTGTTCTTGAGAGTTTCTCCGATGAAGGGGGTGATGCGGTTTGGACGGCGTGGGAAGCTGAGTCCCCGCTATATTGGTCCTTTCGCGATTGTGGAGCGCATCGGTGAGGTTGCTTACCGGTTGCAGTTACCCTCTGAGTTGGCGTCGGTGCATGACGTGTTCCACGTCTCTATGTTGCGGAAGTATATGCCCGATGACTCTCATGTGCTCGAGTTTTCCGTTTGGCCTGAGGTGACTCCAGATCTTTCTCTCCCAGAGTTTCCGATCCGCGTGGAGGATAGGCGAGAGCAGCGCCTGCGGAACAAGGTCATTCCCTTGGTAAAGGTCGTGTGGCAACGACACTCTGGTGGTGAGGCTTCGTGGGAACGTGAGGACGAGATGCGTCAGCAGTTCCCGTACCTGTTTGAGTGAGTCTTCCTCTTCTTTCCCCTTGGGTTGTTCTCAATTTCGAGGACGAAATTCCTTAAGGGGGGAGGGCTGTAATATCCCGGACCTTTCGGATCCTTCTTCATGGGTCCCGGATCTAGTTTTCGGAGTGTCCGGCTCCGTTGTGTCCGAAATTTCGTTTCGGACATCTTTCGTGTTCGGATCGGCGCGATCCGGAGTCGTTTCGGAGGCCCGGAGGCGTTCCGCGGCTTTTCCGCGTGTGTTTTCCGATTCCCGGTGTGTGTTTCGGCTTTTCTCTTCGGACGCTCGTTGCGGGTGAACCGGGCTGTTCACACGGACACGAGTGGTACCGTTGCGATCGGTGCGTTCCGAGGATCGCGGGGGTGTGATTTCCTATTTTTTGGAATTTTACGGATTTTCCGGGTTTTTCTATAAAACCCTTTTTCTTTTCTCTCTCCCCCACCATCTTCTTCTTCCTCTCTTCTTCTTCCTCTTTCCTCCTCCACCGTGTCTCCCCCTCCCTCTCCCTCTCTTCCTCCCGGTTGGCCACGGCGAGCTCCCCTCCGGCTGCAGACGGCGGCGGGGCGACGGCGCGGCGACGTGGGCGGCGGCGAGGCGGTCGTGGGGGCGTGCGGCAAGCGTGGGAAGCTTAAGGAAGAACGAGGGTTTTCAAGCGTTCTTCGCGATTCGTGGACGATCCGGCGGAGCATTCGCTCCATTGAGGTAGGGTGACGTTCCCTAGCTCTTCGCCGTTCTTTTCCGTGGTTTGTAGGCCGCGGGGAGGCCGAGAGAGGCATGTTTGGGCGTTTTTGGGGTTTTTCCATGTTTTGGGGAGAGCCGCCCGATCTATGGTTTTAGCCCATGATTCTATGTTTTGGTGGTTTAGATGCATGCTAGGGGTCCCCAGGGGTCTTCCCCCTTGTTTTCCCCCTCTCCGGTGGAGGTACGGGGGCGTGGTTGGTGTTTTTGGGGTTTTCCCGCCGTAGCGTGCTCTGGGGCAAGCGACGGTCACTCCAGTGACCGTCACATGCTTGTAACGCCCCTAGAGGGGTGCGTTACTTCCCTGGGTGTTGGCCTTTAGGGTCGAGGGCTGTAGCGGTCCTGCGACTGGCCGCCGTTTGCTAGTGACGCCTCTGGGCTGGGCCGTCACATGCTTTCGACCGTTGGGTTTTGACCGTTGGGGGTCAGGCCATGTAACGCACCGAGATAGGCGCGTTACATGCGTGTAACGCACTGGGGCAGGAGCGTTACTTCCTGTTGTCCCCCATGTGGATGGGCCAAGCGACGCACTGGGCCCAGCGCGTTACTTACAAGCGACGCGCTGGGGCAGGCGCGTCACTTCCCTTTCCATCCCGAGCGTGAGGGCCATGCAACGCGCTGGTCTAGGCGCGTCACATGCGAGTAACGCACTGAGCCCGACGCGTTGCTTGCAAGCGACGCGCCAGGGTAAGCGCGTTACTTTCCCTGTGGTTTTCGTGGGTGTGGGGTGCCATGTGACGCCCTGGCCTAGGTGCGCCGCTTCCAAGCGACGCACTAGGGTGGGCGCGTCGCTTCCCCCTACCCCCTGGCCGTGTGACGGTCCGCCTTAGACCGCTATTTCCAAGTGACGGCCCTAGAGTGGACCGCCATTTGGCAGTGACGGTCTGAGGGTAGACCGCCACTTCCTGTGTTGCCCCAGGAGGGTGGCAACCTCGCTTTTCTCCGACCGTGGTCTCCGTGCGACGGGACTAGTGCGTGGGGTGATTCCCACACGTTGTCGGGCTTGGGCGTTGTTTTCCGTAACTTGAGAGTCTACTCCTTCAGTGACCCTCCACTAGTCGTAGCCTACTAGTACGCGTGTGCTAGTCGCACCAGGGAGTGGTGTACGGGCTGACCTTTAGAGACGGTTTGTGGACCGATTACCGTTGGGCCCCACGTCTTGCAGCCAGAGTCCGGCTGAGGGGAAAACCGGTCAGAGGGCCAGACCAGGGACGCGCGGTCTGTGTGTGCACACGTGGTTGGGGGCGGTTGGACCCACGTCGACGGGCGTGACCCCAGCTAGTCACTTGTTTGTGGTTACTTGTACGGTGTTCGCGCCTCGGGTAGGACCTACCACGTCAGGCGGTTCACCTGCGGTGCGGTGTAAGACGTCAGGGGACGCTACTGGCTGTGCTTCTAGTGGGTGGTACTCCTGTCGAGTACGGAGTGTCAGACTGTCAGTCGTGTGTTTCCGACCTTCGGGTTTTGACGGTTCGACCGTTGAGTTTCGGTCTTCTCGTACCGTGGCACGTGTGTCGGTTTGCGTGCCGTAGGGTCTAGTTCTGTAGAGTACAGGGCTTTCCTTTCCGAGGTACTTTTCTACCGCTAGAGTAGTGGTTTCTCGTTTTGCGAGGTAGGGTTCGAGTGATCCCTACTGAGTCTTGTTCCGAGACTCATTCCCTGCGTGATTTCACCGTGTTTCAGGTGAGACGCCACCTTCGGGGAGCGTGTCAGGAGCGCAGCGGAAGCGTGGTGCGGGTGTCCTGAGGTAGTGCCAGAGGTCAGAGCCGGGGGATGCCCCGTGTAGCTGTACTTTTCTTTCTTGTCACTGTACTAGTCGTGGACTACTGTTGCTGTTGTTGTTATTTTATTGTGGACCATGTAAAATGTTAAATTCATTTCCTGCTTAATATTTTAACTGTTTAATTTCTGCAATTATTTGTGATACTTGTGTAGTTTCCACACCATCCTTTTAACCCTTCCGAGTCTTCGGACTCGTGGGTGGCGGTACGAGTCTCGGGTTATCGGGCCTTCCCGGTAATCGGATTCTCGGGTCGTTACAGCATATGTCCTGGGGATGGGGAAAGTCATTGTTGCCCCAGCGCCTGGAGGACTTGAAATGAAACAAAAGGAGTCAAAACACCGACCAGGGGTTCAGACCGAGGGTAAATTGATCCCTCACTCGACGCTTTACCATCACTAAGTGTTGATGTCCCAGTTCACGAGCGTGAAGCAGGTCGGCCATCCCCCTCGCAATCTTCACCCCTTGACTGTTTTGAAGAGGGAGTCGCAAGCGCATTGGACTCATTGTCTGGAGAATCTTCAACATTGGAAGTGTAGAGGTGGAAAAATAGTTCCTAGCCCTCTTACCACACTTCTCTATTTATTTATCGGGGAGGACCGCCTGGCACTCGTGGAAGCCTACAATCACCAGAAAGAAGAGCGTCAGAAGGAGCCCTGGGCGTTACTCCAGGGGACAACCCTCCGATGCTTAAGTCAGCACTGAGTCGAATGAAGAATGAAGAAGTAAGAGAGAAATAGGGAGAAGGGGGTCGTCTGCGCGGGTCTGGGAGAGTTGTTGGCCTTCCAGCTGAGTGCTCGCCATGACCAGTGACCACTCAACGAGTGCTCGCTGGGCGGTAAGAGTGCTCGGAAGGGATCCTCTCTCTGCAGGTGGACAGTCTGGACCTCTCTAGTAGTAGCCGAATGTGTAGTTCTCTCTAGCATGTTTCTCCTTGATCTCTCTGTGTGTTTCTTGGTGGAATTCACCATGTTCGTGTCTGTCCGTCGAAGTCCCTTTTATAGGGGGTTGTCTTGGAGGGGGGAGCACACCCCTTAGCAGGGAAGGGTTCCAGTCGTGGAGTAACGTCCCCGCGACCGTGGGGGGAGTTTCCCGTTGAGGGGCTGGTATCCCGGAGTCGGTCGGTTCCCTGGCGAGTCTTACGGAGCCCGTAGGGCGTGCTCGCCCTTAGTGGGATCGAGGTGAGTGTCGTGGGGAGTAACAGTCGGTCATCGGAGAGTCTTCCGACGGTCATCGCGCCTGGGTCAAGGCCTTTTGTGCTGGCGAATCCAAGGACCGTTCGTCCTGGGCCGTCCGCCGTGGGTAGTGGCTGTCGAGGCCCGTTAGGCGCGTCGTGGACCGTGAGTCGGTTTAGGTTTGGCGTAAATGGGCCTTATATGGGCCGAGCCGTTTTTACCCTCCTCACTAGCCTCCCACTCTCAGATGCCGAGCACTTTTAAGGATATGAGAGATTAGTTTGAGAGAGTACGTTGGAGGATTGTTTTGAGGATGGCCTCCTCGTATTACTTGCTTGGCGCGCAAGGCGCACCTGGCGGTGGTAGGCGGTGTCGTCGTAATCATGACGTGCCTACTTTTGTCTGGGAGCACGAGCGTGAACAGTCGCCTCAGTCTAGCGATCGTACACTGATGGTGACATGCGCCTTTTCCTCTTCCACGTGCTTTAGAAGCGGTTGCTTCACTTTTGGAAGTTATAAGAACCGCCATAGGGTTTCTTGGGGGCCTCATCTGCTCTTCCGGTGCATGCCGTGCTTGCTGACTGCTCTTTCCTTCTTCGCCTGGTGAGAGTCTTCTTCTTCCCTCGTTCTCTGGAGTCATGCCACCTCACAGGAGGGTTCTCCGTGCTGCCCCCGCGTCTTCTGAGGAGACGGAAGTCGGTCGTGGCGGCGCTCCTAGTACCTCGGGCGCGGGCCCTAGTCATCCTCGTTCCCCACCGTTGGTTGCCTATAGAGTGGTCTATGGGCTACGGGAGGCCTTCCAGATCCCCTCTGATTTCGATATTATCTTCCCAACCGTCGACGATGATCTGTGGAGTCAACCTCCGGGAGGCATCAGGGTCCCCATAGAGTCTTTTAGGGCTAACTTCCGCCTCCATGTCCACCCCTTCTTCGAGTTAGCCCTTCATTACTACGGTCGGTATCCAGGAGATCTTTCCCCCAATTCCTGGAGTATTTTGTGCGGTTTTGTCTTTGTCTGCAACTAAGCCTCGGCTGCTCCCAACGTCTTTCTCTTCCGGCAGTTCTACAGCCTTCAGAGCTATCCTGCCGACAAGTCGTCCTTTTACTTCTAGGCCAGGGGTGACCAGACTCTTGTTCGCATCACTATCATGGTGTCCAATATCAAGCGTTGGTCTGAGCGCTTCGGCTATGTCACCAAGGTCGGGGGTAGCGGCCACCCCAGTGACTGGAGCTTTGCTACGGGCTCCCGTCCTCTCAGGCCCGACAAGCTGCCTAAAGCCACCGCCGAAGAGTCCAGGGCGGTTAAGGCCCTTCTTCGCTTCCCGCTCTTGGACGCTGACGTCAAGCTGACCCCGGCGGTGTTTCGGGAGCTGGGGTTGAGCCCCCCATTGCCCCAGGGTACTAACTCCGTCACTCGTCATACTTTGATCGCTACTCACTGAACTAACCTCTTCTAGGGTGTCTTGCAGGAGTGCGAGAGTCGTCGGAGCTGTGGTACGAGACGGTCGAGCTACCGCAGTTTGCCCTTCACCTCATCGACCACATCGAACCGAGCACCGATCAGGTGACCGTCGCTGCCCCTTAGGAGGCTGTCGCCCTAGCCCCGGGGCACCTACCGTACCCGCTCCCCACCGGGGCTAGGGCGACACCCTTAGGAGGCTCGTCTGCAGTGCCAACGACTAGTGTCGGGTCGAGTGCTAGGAGGGACGTTTTTGAGGATACCACGAGCGCGGCCAAGGTAGGTTCCGCCATGTCGGGCGGTTCTCGTCTCTAGGTAAACCTGGACGAGGTGGCGGCGTTGGATGCTCAACGTCGCCAAAGGAAGAGGAAGAAGACCTCCGCTCCGGCCCGAGGCCAGACTCCGCAGCCACCCCAGGTCGAGGTTCCTCCCCCACCAGCACCGGCCGAGGAGCTCGATCTGGCTCCGCCTGCGCCCGTTCCCATGGGGGATGCGCCTGACAAGGGCAAGACCCCCCTCTCGGATGAGAACGCCCGCCTTCTACCGCCCAAGGTTACTCCAGGCATCCGCTTTTTGCCGCCCGAGGAGGCCACACTAGGGTACGAGCGCCGGTCGTCAGCCGTCACCCTTATTGACAAGGGCGTTGGGTGGCACGAGCGTACCAGGGTGTTTGGCCCTGGGGCCGAGGACGAACTGATGGACCTGGCCGTGAAGAACGTATGTTCGGTCGCCAGGGCTTTTGGCTTGTGGAGGTATCATTTTGGCGGGCTCGCGCACGAGCTGGGAGTCAGCCAGGACGTGTGGAAGGGGTTGGATGCCCAATGTGCCAAGCTCTGGAGGCGTCAAGCGGCACTCGAGGCAAAGCTCGCTAGGTCTCGAGAGTAGCTCGAGCTTCGGGAGTGAGCCCTCACAGAGGCCGAGCGAGATCGGGACGCCTTCCGCATTCAGGCTCGAGCACAGGAGGAGTCCCTTCAGGAGGCAGCCAGAAGGGTCGAAGCGGCTGACGCCCGGGCGACCAAGCTAGGGACCCTGGTGGAGGCCGCTGAAGAGAGGGCTCGGGCGGCGAAAACACGGTTAGATAACCTACAGACGTTAATGCGCACCATCGGGCTGGAGGTGGTGGCATGCTTCTGCTCGTCCTCGGATTTTCGGAATGAGCTGAATGCGGCGGCCGTCGAAGTCTACGGTCCGGCCCGGGACCGTGGCTTCCAGGAAGGCTGGGCGGCCGCTCTCCAAGCTGCGCTTGAGAACTTGGGTGTCCCGATATCTTCCCTGCACCCTCCGCTGACGTCGTTTGGCCTCGAGGCCAGTGATGGCGAGGAGGAGCTTGGCGAAGAGGCGACGAACGCTGAGGAGCAGGTGTTGGAACCGAGCTCCGGGGGGCGCGCAGTTGGGGCTGACCCGTCGGTGGAGGAAAACCTGGTTGACTTGACCGATGACCCGCCGCCACCGTAGACTGTCACTGGAAGCGCGCCCGACGTCCAAGACGAAGGGCCTTGCGATACTGCTGCTGGGGCGAGCCCTTGCCTTTGGATGGCTCGATTCAATCGCCGCCTAGGCTTTTCCCGAGCGTTGGTGAGACCTCTGTCTGGGCGACCGAGCCAAGGCTTGGTGGGCCTTGTTGGACCTTTTACTTTGAGTCCCATGGCAAGTGGGCCTTAATAGGGGTGTCAGTTACTGGGCCGCACAGGTCTTTATGGGCCTTTGGGCTGTGAAATATTGGGCCGTAAATCTCCCCCCTCCACGTACTTTCTTTATAATACCCTTTAAGAATCTCATGTGTGTGGAAAACCCATCACGGGCCTGATCTCTATATAACTCCCCTAAAAATTCGACTCAATCTACAATCATCCGAACAGTTAACTTTCTGAGGCGAAAAGGTGTATTCTGCTCGTTCTGCTTGTCTTCTGTTTATTTGACAGACATGCCCGAGCTGCCTTGCATCTCTTACTTTCTGTCCTAAACATGGTTGCTCTTTTCTCCCACCACCCCTCTCCCTCCCTGCCTTTACAGCAACAAAGCCGATCAGATGTGGATCAGATCCTCTCCCCCTTGAAAGAAGGGAGGAGAATAGAGAGAAAGGCCCTAGCATCCACCCATCAATGTCGCCTGCTACAGCAACTAGGGCCACCACTGCGGTCTGGCTGCACTGGCTAGGCCATACTTGCAGTCCCTGTATGCTGCAATGGGATTCCAACCAGCTCTGGTGCTGCAGCCAGCTGCTGTCAACAGCCATGACTCCTACAGCTGATGCTATCATTGTGGGCCTTGTGGCCTTTGGTCTCAACATCAGTGCAGTGGGCCACCATTGGACTGCTGTGGCAACAAGGGCTGCGACAGAGAGGTCAGAGTAGCTGGGCAGGCCAGAGTAGAGGCCTAGAGGGCAATCTCCTTGCAGAGTAGGGCATAGATCCGAGCCCCTCTTCCAGGCCCAACAAGAGAAAATCAAACTTCTCTGGTTAATGGCTGCAGAGGAAGAGTCCCTCGCAAGGGATGGAACTGCCTTCTGATCTTTTAGCTGCATCTCTGGTCAGAGCTTGGTCCTACTAGTGGACATTGATCTGGATTAAGGCCTGAACAAATTTGGCAGCTGATTTTCCTTAACATCAATTGCTTGGAATTCATGAATCACAGTTAGCATCCCTCGCTGGTGTCAGTGGTTTCCGTATTGAGAGAGAACCACCATTTTTCTGCCCTGGTCCGCTTCCCTCTAAGTATATCTTCTTTGTTTTTGTGTTGGGGGGAGGGGGAGGGGAGAGGGTGGAGCGCTGAATCCTGATGCCACCTTTATCTTTTTTAGTGTTTCAGCTGACTGTTTTTGATGTGATCCACAATTTGCTGATGTATCAACTGACTGGATACATGATTGACAGCTGATACGAAGTCACACATTTCACATTTACATACACTACAGGATAGTTTTCTCATGCACATTTTTGTTTTGGATCATCTAAATTAAAAAACATTCCCCTGGGATATTTTTGGTCTCTCTCCACACTTAATTTAATCCCCTTGGAAGCAGATTTTTTTTTTAAATCTTTAATGCAATTGTGTGAGTTATAGCACTTTCCTCCGAAGATGTTCTGCTGCCTGCTTGCTTTATCTGCATTACTAGATTGATTGCCTTCTGTTCTCAGGTCTTCTCGTACGACTAGAAGAATGTTAAAGCTCTTTATGGCAGGGGTCAAGCATACAAAGAACTAGGGAGATTTGGGTTGGGTGGTTTATTATAATCCTTTCATGTGCAAGAGTTGTATGACAGTATGATCTTTAGTTAGTACAACGATGATACTTACGAAGTATGAATCTTCATGTGTTGCCATTGTTCCTCTTGGTTGTTCGTATTTTGATATCCTTGTTGGTTTCATTTCCTTTGTCAGGCAGCTGCCTCTGACTTGAAAAAAACCCATGAAGTTTCACCCGACGATGAAACCATTGCGGGTGTCTTGAGGTGTGAAAATTTTGGTTACAGAGCACTGGTTTTAATAAGTCAGGAAAGGCAAATAGAACCGGTTCAGATGTGACTATTGTTAATGGTGCTCTGTGATTGCAGAGATGCGAATGAAAAATTGGTCAGAGTTAGAAATAGGACTGTGTCAGGAAGTATGTTTTCTTACTCTGTTTGACGATAAAGGTCTTCCATTTTCAAACTGTGAAACATTTGTGAAATTCTTTTCACTGTTAGAGACATTTCTGACGTTGCTTTCTGTAGGCTTGGTTATTGAAGACATGATATTCAATATCCCCCGGTACGTGTCATATCGGGTCAATAGATACCGGTATTGGCCTTGACAGATATGGTTCAATTTCTTGGTACATATCGGTATCGGCGGAAATGTACCGATATCTATCGTCCAATATTAGCTCATTTCGGTCTCAAAACTAGTACCGAATTTGAAGACCTTGATTGTAGAATTGGTGGAAGAGGCCGCATCGACCTGCAACATCAAAGGAGGAAGTTGCCAAAGCTCAACAATCTATGTCATCACTATCCATGGATGACGCAAAATGAGATTTGTGACGTCGGACGACAACGAATTCAATTGACGTGTCATACGGTGATATTATTTACACGCCATGATTAAAGTCATAGTAATGTTATTTTTATTTTAATTATATATTTTATCTCTATTTGAGTCAAGTTAGTTGTATCAAGTGACGTAAGATTAAAATTTTTAATTTTAATAATTTTATTGAGCTCATTTAGAGTTTTTTTAACGTAGAAAATATTACAAATATGTTAATAAAATAAAGAGATGTACATCTATGAACTATCAACACACACAGCCCTCTTTACAAAAATGCCACGACACCGAGAAATAGTGTCCCCTATTAGCTCCCTAAGAATAAAAAGAGCAAGGAATTATAATTCTCCACTTTATAATAATGTTTAGTTCAAAAATCAATGTTTAAGAACAAAAGTAAAAAAATCTCTCTTATGATTTCGCTTTATTTTTGAATGTTATATTGTTTCTATAATTTTAGTGTGATTTTTAAATTGTTTTTTTGAGCCTTGGAGCCGTATTAGTATTAAGATTAGCTTAGCCATTATAAATAATTTTATATTTCTCCTTTCAAAGCAACGAAGGATGTTGAATTGAAAACCCTGACCGCCATGCGTGTTTCATCTCTGCGAGAGAGATGAGTGCCCTGTAGGAGGTGTCCCTGCGAGAGGGAGGGCGCGAAGCTTACACCCCCCCCAACCCCATCTCCCTTCCTCTCCCTTCTCTGCGTAGCCTTTCACCAGCGACCCCTACCCCTTCCTCTTTCTTCTTCCTCAGCGCCGCGTCTAGGATCACCGGTCCACCCGTAGAATAGTGCCGTTGCCGTCGCTGTTCCTCTGCGACCACCGCCTCTCCCGCACACCGCGACCGAGCCACCTACACCTGCAACACGCCACCCAGCCACCGCCTTTGTCTGCGACCATGGAAGGCCCCCTCTGCAAGCGCTGCCACCCCCAGCGACGGCCACCCTCCCCCTGCCCGAACATCCACACCACTGCTAGCCAGCGCCAGCACCTGCACCGCCAGGCGTCCGACGGTCGCTGGACGCTGTGAATCGCAGCAGCTGCCGGCGTGCTCAGCCTTCTCGACCCTGCGGGTGCTGAGCCTGAGCCTTGCCGCCGCACCGTCTTCCCCTTTACACTGTCCATTTCCCCCATCTGGCTGTGAGCAGCAGGAGCTTAAATCCCCCCTCTCCTTATCATATCTCCTTTTCCTACTGTACTCACCGTCAAATACCGTACCCGTCTCATCTCTCTTATCCCTCTTATTTTATTCACCCAACATGTAATGCTCTCCCACCTTCCCTCTAATCCAGTCACCTCCCAGAACCCATGGCAGCAGCGGCCTCTCTCTCGTAGGACGACGGTCTCAGCCTACCCCAATTGCAGGTCCAGCAACTCCTCTCACTGCAATCGGCCCTTTTGGAGATACCGTTCTGTATCAATGGATGACTTGGATAGAATGGTATTCTATTTGCACACTCATTGTTGTAAACGTTCAACAAATTCTTCTTTCTCTGCTCTAGGCTTTTTTGGAAGGTGACCATGTGGCCGCAGTTCATTCCTTTCTGTGCTCTAATTGGATTATGACTTTAATGTATGGCACATGTATTGTATTTGCTTTTTGAAAACCTTTCTTTTTTCATTTAGATCTATACATTGAAAGGAAGGGATGTGCAATTTTGTTGCTATGGCAATGATGTGGTGGGGCCTTTTCTTGATGTATGCATGAAATTTGAATGCATGGCCATAAAAAAATAGCTATTTTAAACAAAAAAATATCATCTCCAGTTGTTCGTAGTAGCTTAATACAGGGAGCCTTGCATATAGGCATTTTCTTTCTAGACCGGAGAGAACCCAGTGCTCTGCCTACCATTACAAATGACTTGTATCCTAATGCCAAGTGTGATATGAAGTCTGCTCACCTGCTGGCTGCAATAGGTCTGGTAAAAACCCCGGGCCCTGCTGCCTATCCTTGGGTGAGGTAGCAGTGTCGAACCCACAACCTCATGGACAACCAGCAGGTGTGTTACGGTTCAATTCACTCCTTGGGGGCCTTCTATTCAGGCAACTGAGGCAAGAATAGAAGCTTTAGGATAACTATGAGATACGTTTGGAATATCAAGAGTCCAATTGAGAGAATGCAAGTTAGTGCCACTGGTTTCAGATTTTTGACTGAAGAATCACTGGTAACCATTTTTTTGGACAGTTGCAGTTTCATGTATGTGTGAGGAGAGATTCTTAATTGTTTGGCTGTCTCGCTGTACGAATATACAGTCTGCAATTCTGTGATGAGATGTTTGTGTTCCCAATATTGCAAGTGATGCAAAATTTATGGGGAGTAGGAATTGGTCATAGCAATGTACTTCTGAGATGTGCAGGTGAGGACCACTTTCCTTATGTACAGGTGCTTCCTTTGGCGAGATCTGTCTCGGACTATAAGTCCATCCATCTGAAGACCAGCCATGTGCATGATAGGAGTTGGTTTAGAGAGGCTGATTTTATGGAGGCGATCACAAGTGCTTGACATGAACAAGGTGTGGGTTCCTCTGCTATGGCTATTCTAGTGAGAAGACTGAAGCACACTGCCCAGGTGCTCTAGTCTTGGGGAGCTGATAAAACACTTCTAGGGAGGGCAGCGAAGGATAGAATTCTTCAACAAATCGAGGGCCTTGATTGTTTGGAGGAAACAGAACTTATGGATGATGATGACAAGAGACTCAGGGATACCTTGAGGGACCAGTTTGACGAGATTCTAGTAAGAGAGGAGATCTACTTAAGACAGAGATCAAGAGACAGGTGGATTAAAGAAGGGGATAGGAACACTGCTTTTTTTCAGTGTATTGTGTCTAGGAGGAGGAGGGTTAACATCATCACTTATATCAGGGTGGGTGACCTCTCTCTCTTCTGATGAGAAGATCAGGGGACAAGTGAGAGACTTCTACTCCATATTGCTTACATAGGATGAGTACAGTAGGCCATGGATTGCAGACGACCTTCTCCTCCGCCTCTCTCTGGAGAAGAGGGATGCTATCTCCCAGTCTTTTTCTGAGGAGGAGGTCCATCAAGCCGTTTTTTCTCTTGTAGCGGATAGAGCTCTATGACTAGATGGCTTCCTACTGGCCTTCTTCTAGAAGTGTTGGGAGGTCATCGAAGGTGACCTCATGGCAATTGTGAGGGAGTTTCAAGAGGGGAAGGCTCACTTGTGGGATTTCAATAAAACCCTCCTAGTCCTCACGCTAAGGATCAGATGCTCAAGATTTTCAGGACTTTAGACCTATCAGTTTGCTGAATGGTACCTATAAGATTATCAATAAGTTGCTAGTAGGGAGACTAGTCTGTGTTATGGATAGGCTGGTCAGTAGTTTTCATGGGATCTTGATTAGGGGGATATATATCGAGGATAACTTCTCGATGGCTCATGGGTGTTTATTTGCTATGAAGTCTCAGAGGAAGAGAGGAGTGGTCCTGGAGCTGGATTTTGAGAAGGCCCAAGTGTTTGTTTGATGTGCTGGAGAAGATGGGCTTGGGGTAAAGGTGGATTGGTTAAGTTAGGGATTGCATTTTTTCGGCTTTCTTTGCGGTTCTTGTCAATGGGAAGCTGTCCTCGTGATTCCACAGTGGTAGGGGGCTCCGCTAAGGAGACCCTGTGTTCCCTCTCCTCTTTGGGCTTATGGTTAGTGTTCTAAGTAGGGTGTGGTTGAGAGCTAAGACTGTCGGACTTATTAGGGGGTTCCAAGTGGACAAAGAGGGACATTCACTTGCTCACTTGTAGTATGCAGATGACACTATCTTGTTTTTAGTCGAGGATGAGCAGTAGTTTTTGTTGTCAAGCTCTTACTGGAATTGTTGGAGGTGGTCACTGGTCTTAAAGTGAACTTCAATGAGTGCTTGTTAGTAGGGGTTAATGTGGAGGATTGTCATCTCCAAAGGGCGGCTTGCATGTTGGGGTGTGAGACTGGAGAGTTCCATATTTCCTACCTAAGTCTCTTGCTTACTCCAGGATCTCTTCATCGTGCAGATCATCTTCCTATTATCCAGAGATATGAGTCCAAGCTGGTTGGTTGGAAGGTTAGATTGTTATCTTATATAGGCAGACTAGTTTTGTATAGATCAATGCTGGATAGTCTTCCTATCTATTTCATCTCCATATTTCGGGTCCCGAAGACGGTGGCGAAGAAGATTGACTCTATCCAGGATAGGTTTTTTTGGCATAGTAGTGTAGAGAAATGCTGGGGTTGGCATGACATAGTTTGGGGGAGGATTGCCTCTAGCAAGGAGGAGGGTGGTCTGAGGATCAAGGATGTCAGAGACTTTAATTTAGCACTCTTGTGTAAGTGGCTGTAGAGGTTGGGGAGAGGAGAGGTTGGGCTGTGGGCACAGGTGATCAAGCAGAGATACTATGGCAACAAGAGAGTTTGGAACTTGACACTTTGCAGCATAGGACTTCACCTCTCTGGTGTGATATCTTATCCTATAGGGATGTTGTGACGACTCGGATTTCGGATACCAGATATACCCGATAGGACTATCGAATACACCTGATACCACTTGGAACCCGTGAAGCCTCCCAAGAGCAGTAAAGTTCCGAAGGGATGAAAGGATTGTCGTGTAGTACATTGAAGCCACAGAGATATAACAGTAAGCAATTAAATTTCATTAGATCGGTTTGCTAAATTAGCAGAAATAAAATTACTTTTTAATTAACAGTTTAAGATTTGCAATTATACCAGAGTCCAATCCAAAGGAAAGACAAGCAGTCTAACAGTACAGTCAACAGAAAGGAAAGACGTACCAAGAAAGTCGGGGGAAGCCCGACTAAGGTACCAGCTGGCAGCTACGGACACGCCACACCAGGAACCGCGGAAGCAGAACGAACACTACCCACCTGAAAAGCAAGGGTGAGTCTCGTGTCACTGGCTCAGTAGGGGTCACGCGGATCCCCACTGAAAAACACGCAGTAACACGGAACGGTAAAACAACAGGAAAAACAGCAGGTGTAGTAAAGCGGGAAAACTATGATACAAAGCTGTAAAGCTATGCTAGAAAGCCGTAAAAGAAAAGACGGGGAGCAGGAGTAGGGAACAAGCTAGAGAGGAGGGGGAAGGAAACCGTACCAGACAAACGGCTACCGAACTAACCTCGGCACCCCAAACTACTCCAAGCAGCAACAGGAAGGCGACTCTGAGTTGACGAAGTCAGGAATTGCCCATCTGTCGACGCTGGAAAAGACCTGTAAGACAACAAAGAAACCTAGGAAAAACCTAGACAGACGTAAACATAGACGACACGACTAGAACGTCGTGCACACTGCCCCACACATGACTAGAACGTCATGCATACGACAGGACACTGACCTCGAGTACGGCCACGAGAGGGCTAACCCGGAAGGTCACGACGCACAAGAAACGCAGAGAGTCACGTGCCACGTGACTGGCGTGCCCCACACTAGAAGAACGGCCAGATGCGTCCACTGACGTCTTATACTGCGCTACAAGTGTCTCGCCTACGGTACCGCTAAAGTCTCGGCAGAGTCGCAGACACGCGCTGAACAACACAGGAACTACAGTAACGAGTGACTAATCAGGGTTACGCCCGTCGACGTAAGTCCATAGCCCTTGACCACGTGTGTACACACTGGTCCACTGCCTAAGCCAGGCCTCTAGCTAGTATTCCTCCACCGAAAGACGCTACGGTTGGACCGGGAGCCCACGGAACTAGCTTAAGAACCGTAAATCGGGAAAGTGCCCCGCTACAAGAGCCGTCACAGAGAAACGTGACGTAAGGCTACGACTAGTGAAGGCTCACAAGACACGGAGACTCAAAACACGAGTGCTGAAGTACAGGCAGGCAAGAACGCCATGCGACACGTACTTCGGAGCACCAATGGCAGCACAACCACTGCCGACCGACTCAGGATAAGGCAACTAGACCTACTCACGTAACGATCCTTGAGTCTCACGACTCGGAGGCAAGATCGTCACAAACAGCGGAACAAGTCGCCAATCGGTCTAATCCTAAGCCAGAGAAAACGACACGATCGGAGGAAACGACACGCGGAGGACTGAGGGAACACCGGGGACCCTCAGCAGACCTGGACACGCAGACCGAGGTAGGATGATACCTCGAGGTATCCAGAACCATGTCTCGAACTGGACAGAACCGTCGAGACACACAAGGCTTCATGTCAACCACTGGGTGACCTCGGGTTGACCGGAACCAGACAATGACAAGTAAGAAGACTCCTGACTGCCTTATAGCGTAGTCTTAGCCTTCATAGGATGTCAGAAGACACCCACGGGAAAGCGAGCAGACCACAAGGACAAGCCAAGACGAACGGAAAACCGGAACGATGTACGACGACATTGGCAGTCCTAGATCGAGTCGTTGGGGAAACCGTGGCAGTCAGGGAGTAGACCGCACACAGTCCACCTGAAACCGACCAATCCAAAGAACCACCGACAGACAGACACTACCCTAAGCACATACCTAAGATAGACGGACTCGAAAGGATGGGCGGTCACAAGAAGGCCGCACAAGCCCCTGAAACCAGCGAGGATAAACGGTCCTGGCCTGGCCGTTCATAAGATGAACGGGCCCTGGTTCGACCGTCCAACCGTGACGGCGAGCAAACCAAGGGGTTGGCCCAATCTTGGCCTTCCCACGCCCCATTCGTGCCGAAACGAAGGGGATACAGCCATGGACACGCATACAATCACATGGATTCCAACCGGAGTCAAAACGGTGCACGGATCGCAAGAAACGGGCGATTCTAACAAAATCACCCAAATAGGGTCACCGGACTTCCCGGGCTCCCCACGGTCAAACGGGACCGTCAAACGAGACGAAATTAGCAACTATGGAACGCTGACGTTCCAGGGAGTCCATTGACAGTAACTGATCCAGAAACTGTCAACATTTTTCAGCGAAGCCTACGAAACCCACGAAATCCCAACGAGCCCGATCTCGCTTGTTCGAGCATCAAATGACGTGCAGGGACAGGGAAAACGTAGAGGACGAGTGGGTGATTCATCTCCCTACCTCCACCGAAGAAATCGCGTGCCGAAGCGACTAAACCACGCCGAAAATCGCCAGGAACACGAACGGCGCCTTTCTTGGAATCCATCGAGGGATCGCGCCCGCCACGCTCAAACTGTCGCCCCATCCCGCGTTCCGGTCACTCCATCGCGTCCTCGCCTCGGCCAGCTCCGCAACGGTGTGCACCCCGCGCCGAGAGACCCTGAAACGAGAGAGAACGAAGAGAGATGGTGAACGGTTGAAAATGAGGCATCCGAAAGACCTAATAAAGATCCAATAGAGATCCAGGGCATTACATCCTCCCCTCCTTTAAGAAATTTCATCCTCGAAATTTAAGGACTAACAAAGGAAAAGCAGGGAAGAACAACCCGACAACATAACTACAAAACGACACGAACCACGAGAAACAACGGTAAGACGACAACACCGGACCACGAGACATCTGATCGAGTCGCAAGCTAACTCTACCAGGGAAGAGAGTATAGCAAAGCGAATCGACATGAGTTGGTCCACAAAGTGCTAATGATAGACAGACAAAATCATAGAGAAACAGCACTTACAAAAACAACAACGGCAGCACTCGCAGGATTCCGGCTCCGTACAGGACACAGAACCACGGAACACAACTGCAAGCTGGGTCACATCAAGGTACAACAGCAGCTGATCACACGACTACAGGAGACGAGTCATGCATCGAGCAGCTCACCGAGAAAAGACCCACGACAACAATAAACGAGAAACACGAAACCTAACGCCAGCTGAAGACTGTACTGGACTTAAGGACTCTGGAGACTGTATATCTCGGATTCCCATGTACTTTACACAACAACGCTCTGATACCAACTGTGACGACCCGGATTCTGGATACCAGATATACCCGATAGGACTATCGAATACACCTGATATCACTTGGAACCCGTGAAGCCTCCCAAGAGCGGTAAAGCTCCGAAGGGATGAAAGGATTGTCGTGTAGTACATTGAAGCCACAGAGATATAACAGTAAGCAATTAAATTTCATTAGATCGGTTTGCTAAAGTAGCATAAATAAAATTATTTTTTAATTAACAGTTTAAGATTTGCAATTATACCAGAGTTCAGTCCAAAGGAAAGACAAGCAGTCTAACAGTACAGTCAACAGAAAGGAAAGACGTACCAAGAAAGTCGGGGGAAGCCCGACTAAGGTACCAGCTGGCAGCTACGGACACGCCACACAAGGAACCGCGGAAGCAGAACGAACACTACCCACCTTAAAAGCAGGGGTGAGCCTCGTGTCACTGGCTCAGTAGGGGTCACGCGGATCCCCACTGAAAAACACGCAGTAACACGGAACGGCAAAACAACAGGAGAAACAGCAGGTGTAGTAAAGCGGGAAAACTACGCTACAAAGCTGTAAAGCTATGTTAGAAAGCCGTAAAAGAAAAGACGGGGAGCAGGAGTAGGGAACAAGCTAGAGAGGAGGGGGAAGGAAACCGTACCAGACAAACGGCTACCGAACTAACCTCGGCACCCCAAACTACTCCAAGCAGCAACAGGAAGGCGACTCTGAGTTGACGAAGTCAGGAATTGCCCATCTATCGACGTTGGAAAAGACCTGTAAGACAACAAAGAAACCTAGGAAAAACATAGACAGACGCAAACATAGACGACACGACTAGAACGTCGTGCACACTGCCCCACACATGACTAGAACGTCATGCATACGACAGGACACTGACCTCGAGTACGGCCACGAGAGGGCTAACCCGGAAGGTCACGACGCACAAGAAACGCAGAGAGTCACGTGCCACGTGACTGGCGTGCCCCACACTAGAAGAACGGCCAGATGCGTCCACTGACGTCTTATACTGCGCCACAAGTGTCTCGCCTACGGTACCGCTAAAGTCTCGGCAGAGTCGCAGACACGCGCTGAACAACACAGGAACTACAGTAACGAGTGACTAGTCAGGGTTACGCCCGTCGACGTAAGTCCATAGCCCTTGACCACGTGTGCACACACTGGTCCACTGCCTAAGCCAGGCCCCTAGCTAGTATTCCTCCACCGAAGGATGCTACGGTTGGACCGGGAGCCCACGGAACTAGCTTAAGAACCGTAAATCGGGAAAGTGCCCCGCTACAAGAGCCGTCACAGAGAAACGTGACGTAAGGCTACGACTAGTGAAGGCTCACAAGACACGGAGACTCAAAACACGAGTGCTGAAGTACATGCAGGCAAGAACGCTATGCGACACGTACTTCGGAGCACCAATGGCAGCACAACCACTGCCGACCGACTCAGGACAAGGCAACTAGACCTACTCACGTAACGATCCTTGAGTCTCACGACTCGGAGGCAAGATCGTCACAAACAGCGGAACAAGCCGCCAATCGGTCTAATCCTAAGCCAGAGAAAACGACACGATCGGAGGAAACGACATGCGGAGGACTGAGGGAACACCGGGGACCCTCAGCAGACCTGGACACGCAGACCGAGGTAGGATGATACCTCGAGGTATCCAGAACCATGTCTCGAACTGGACAGAACCGTCGAGACACACGAGGCTTCATGTCAACCACTGGGTGACCTCGGGTTGACCGGAACCAGACAATGACAAGTAAGAAGACTTCTGACTGCCTTATAGCGTAGTCTTAGCCCTCATAGGATGTCAGAAGACACCCACGGGAAAGCGAGCAGACCACAAGGACAAGCCAAGACGAACGGAAAATCGGAACGATGTACGACGACATTGGCAGTCCTAGATCAAGTCGTTAGGGAAACCGTGGCAGTCAGGGAGTAGACCGCACACAGTCCACCTGAAACCGACCAATCCAGACAACCACCGACAGACAGACACCACCTTAAGCACATACCTAAGATAGACGGACTCGAAAGGATGGGCGGTCACAAGAAGGCCGCACAAGACCCTGAAACCAGCGAGGATAAACGGTCCTGGCCTGGCCGTTCATAGGATGAACGGGCCCTGGTTCGACCGTCCAACCGTGACGGCGAGCAAACCAAGGGGTTGGCCCAATCTTGGCCTTCCCACACCCCATTCGTGCCGAAACAAAGGGGATACAGCCATGGACACGCATACAATCACATGGATTCCAACCGGAGTCAAAACAGTGCACGGATAGCAGGAAACGGGCGATTCTAACGAAATCACCCAAATAGGGTCACCGGACTTCCCGGGCTCCCCACGGTCAAACGGGACCGTCAAACGAGACGAAATTAGCGACTATGGAACGCTGACGTTCCAGGGAGTCCATTGACAGTAACTGATCCAGAAACCGTCAACATTTTTCGGCGAAGCCTACGAAACCAACGAAACCCCAACGAGCCCGATCTCGCTCGTTCGAGCATCAAACGACGTGCAGGGACAGGAAAAACGTAGAGGACGAGTGGGTGATCCATCTCCCTACCTCCACCGAAGAAACCGCGCGCCGAAGCGACTAAACCACGCCGAAAACCGCCAGGAACACGAACGGCGCCTTTCTTGGAATCCACCGAGGGATCGCGCCCGCCACGCTCAAACTGTCGCCCCATCCCGCGTCCCGATCACTCCATCGCGTCCTCGCCTCGGCCAGCTCCGCAACGGTGTGCACCCCGCGCCGAGAGACCCTGAAACGAGAGAGAACGAAGAGAGATGGTGAACGGTTGAAAATGAGGCATCTGAAAGACCTAATAAAGATCCAATAGAGATCCAGGGCATTACAGATGTTATCGCCTCCGGTGTCTGGATATGTCTAGGAAAAGGTGACAAGAATCTTTTCTGAAAGACAGATGATGTGGAGACTTCACCTTAGAGATTTTGTTCTCTAACTTCTTTGCGGTTGTTGCAGACCCTCTGGGGATGGTTTCCCAGGCCTTGGACTACCTCCTTTCTGGAGGCACCTGGGATCCGACCTTCAGGGAGAATCTCAAGTCCGATGAGTTGGTGTAGTTCTTGGACCTCCTTTCCTTCCTCCTTCACTTCCATCCTTAGTTTGATAGAGAGGATGAGTGGACGTGAAGGTGGCATAGGGAGGGCTTCTTTTCGGTCAGATCAGCCTACACCATTATTTCAGATGGAGGTGCTCGCCACAACCTCTTCTCTCAAGTCTTGAGACCGAAGAGCCCACTGAAAGGTGAAGATTCTGACCTACAGTATCTCCCATGGGAGGTTACCTATCTGGGACAGGGTGCTTTGTTTTCTTCTAGGTATCTAGCCGACTTGCTGCTTATGCGGGAAGGATGACGAGACCCTCGACCATTTGTTTGTAGGTTATACCTACTCACAGGGCATGTGGAGAGAGCTTGCTAAGAGGACTCACGGTATTTTTGGCCATCAGAGGGAGGTGCACCGCCACTTAATTGAGCATTGGGACAGGACTTGGCTTAGGGGGGACAGGATTGTAATGCCCTAGATTTTTTGAATATTTTTCGGATCATTTTTGTGGGTCCCGGAGTGTGTTTTGTGCTTTACGCGTGTTTTTCTCTGATGAGCCTTCAGAACTTTGTGCAGAGTGAACCGTTGTGTTCTCCGACTCCGGGACGTGACTAGCGCATTGTGCTCTTCCCGAGGATCGTGGAGTAATTTTTTCGTATTTTTCTGAATTTCTAGAATTTCTGGATTTTTCTATATATATAAACCTCTCTTTTTCTCTCTCTCCCCATCTCTCATTTCTCTCTTCCCTCCCTCTCTCTTCTCACGCTCTCTCCTCTCTCCCTCTCTTCTCCGGCGGTCGACGGAGGTGGACAGTGGCGAGGCGGCGAGGATCCTGGGGCGTGGAGCGGTGAGGATGGAGCGAGGATCGCGATGGTGGAGGCGGTTCGTGGGATCGCGAGCCGGCGGGGTTTCTAGCGGCGTTTTCTTCGTGGATCGACGTCCACGGTGCGCGAAATCTTCGGTAGAGGTAGGGGGACGGATCCTTGACTCGTGCACTTCCTTTCCCGCGAGTTTCGTAGGCCGCGGTGGGCCGAGTGAGCTTATTTGGGCGTTTTGGGAAAAATCCATGTTTTTGGGGTGTGCGCCCGATCTAGTGATTTGGCCGCGTTTTTGGGGTTTAGATCGGTCCTCTCGGTGCTAGAGAGGTAGGGGACTAGTTTCCCCTTGTTTTCCCCTTCACGTGGGCGTGAACGGGGCGTGGAATGGAATTTTCCACGTGATTTGCCGGTTTCGGGTTTGGGACGACCTAGCGGTCCTTCCAGTGACCGCTAGGGTCCCAGGCGATCTTGTATGTGACCGCTAGGCTCCCCCTTAAGTCGGTTCGAGCCTTGCGGTCGCGCGATAGACCGCAAGGCAGAGCCTTGCGGTCCAAGGGGTGACCATTTGACCGTGTTATAAGTCGGTTTGAGGTCGGTGGGGTAGCGGCCTTACTACTGACCGCTAGGCATCGCCTAGCGGTCAGGCAAAGGATCGCCACCCTACCTAGCGATATGAGAAGCGGCCGCTAGGGGTTTGCGAGTTCTGAGAGCTTAGCGGTCCAAGGGTAGACCGCTAGGCTCCCTAACGGTCTAGGGGTAGACCGCTAGGCGGTTTTTGTGTTCGTTGTGTCTGTTTCACGTTGTGTCGGTCTCCGGTCGACCCGGTTGTGACCTAGTGGTTGACCTTTGGCCTCGTGAATGTCCCGGACACCGTGGGACCTGTGTTTGTGTTTGTGGGAGTGTCCGGAGGTGCCGCGTGTAGACACGCCATTCCTGACATCTCCTGAGAAAGTCTCATATTACTATACAACGTCCCGCGACGGCTTACGCGTTTTGAATCACTTGAGTGCTTCCTTTTCTTGAGTCTTCTTCCGCCCTTTTCGGCATCCGGAATCGTCTCGTCACGGCATTCGGACGGCATCAACACCAGTCGAACGCATCAGGAGGTTCCGGAACCAAGAAGGATATCTGCCGGGCGGCCACCGACGCCCGATCCAAGGACTCGGGTGGGTCTTAATGGGGGCGTCCAGGCCCCTGGACGCCCCCATGATTTTAATTTGTTTTATTCTTTTCTAAGGGCCCCAACACCAAATATAAAAATATAAAAAATATATATATTAATGGAGGCGTCCAGATCCCTGGACGCCTCCATAAAAACAAAAATAAAAAATAAGTGTAAAAGGCCAGTTGGCATAAAAAACAAAAAAAAAATAAATAAAATTATATATATATATTAATGGAGGCGTCCAGGTCCCTGGACGCCTCCATAAAAACAAATAAAAAAATAAAAATGCAGGCCTTGGCATAAAAGACAAAAGAAAAATATAAAAATAATAAACTTTTGGAGGCGTCCAGGCCCCTGGACGCCTCCATAAACTCCCTCACGGGCGCCGGCCACCGAACGACGGTTTGTCGTGTGTGAAAAAAGCCAAATTTAGAGACGTCCAGATGACTGGACGCGCCCATTTCTGAATCACGAGGCGCCGCTCACAAAACCACGCGTTGTGCCAAACCGCGTGCGGCCGTCGTCGGTTTTCGGTGGACCTGTTAGAGGCGTCCGGGACCCTGGACGCCCCCATAAAAGTATTCTAAAAAAATCAATAAAAATAGAATAAAATATTATTTCGGCCCTGATGGAGGTGTCCAGGGTCCTGGACGCCTCCACCTTCCGGAACTCTATAAATAGAGGCCCACCCCCTCAGTTCTAGGGGAGCTAAGCAGTGATCCGATAGGCTGCCGGAGCCCAGAGGCTACGGAGTCATTTTTCTAACCCGTGGGTTCTTTTGTAGGTGGAGGTTCTGCCGGCTTCTCGGGTGATTACGCTCGCGAGAGGGAGGTCGTCTTCATCCACCGCGCTTCTACGTCGTCCCCACGCTGCCGGAGCTCCGCCGAATTTCGCCACCGGCACATCCAATAAGCCAACTCTTTCCTTTTCTTCGTAGTTCTTTTGCATTCATCATCTCGCATCCATCATCTCATTTTCCTCCTACTCGAGTCCGAGAGGGGTTTAAAAGATAACACCAACCATGTGTGTGTCTTCCCGTTATTTCGTCATTTTTATTGCAAGGATATGAATACTACACATTCATCTTTCTAATCCACTTGTTATTTGTTTGTCGTTGTTTTGCAAGGGTAACCGAGGAAAGCCCTCTCCGTCGGCCGGCCGGAAGGAGAGGAAGAAGCAACCCGCCATCTCCCGCTCTTGAGGTAGGCGCGATCACCTTCTTATTTTGGGGTCTTTTGGCCCCTGGCGATCACACCTTGTCATCGAGGCCGCGGCGAGTCACTTCCCCAATGGCCGTTTAAATTTCTGTTTCCTATATTCTCTTTATATTTTGTTATATTCTGCTTATATCATCGAGGCCGCGGCAAGTCACTTCCCCAATGGCCGTTTAAATTTCTATTCCTATAATCTCTTTATGTTTTGTTATATTCTGCTTATATCATCGAGGCCGCGGCGAGTCACATCCCCAATGGCCGTTTAAATTTCCGTTCTTATATTCTCTTTATATTCTGTTATATTCTGCTCTTATCATCGAGGCCGCGGCGAGTCACATCCCCAATGGCCGTTTAAATTTCCGTTCTTATATTCTCTTTATATTCTGTTATATTCTGCTCTTATCATCGAGGCCGCGGCGAGTCACTTCCCCAATGGCCGTTTAAATTCCCGCTCTTTGTATCCTCTTCATATTCTGTCATCTTATTATCTGCTCATATTCTCGAGACCGCGGCGAGTCACTTCCCCAATGGCCGTTTCAATTCTTGTTATTTAATTTTTGCACCATTCCCGTCCCCCCGAGGCCGCGGCGAGTCACTTCCCTCTATGGCCGTTTAACCCCCATATTTTTGCTATATCACGTTTGTCCCGCTCGCCCCGCCGGAGCAATCTCCCGTGGTGGCCCCTTCTCTCTTTCCTCTCATTTCTGTGTTGCAGCAAACAAAACAAACAAAAAAGAGGAGCCCGCGCGCTCTCCGCTTCTTCCTCTTCCCCGCACCATCGAACTCCGAACCGCGTGACGTCGCTCACAGATTGGCGATCACGGTGGGACATTCTACTGCTTCCTCCCGGCTACCCTTGCAAGTTCGGCACCACCCATGCCTCTCCACCTCGGCGCCCACGCGCGCCCCCGTTGTGCTCACGGCAGCACCGTCAGTTCTGATTGGTTCTTTGTTTATTACATGTTTGTTATTTCTGTTGTTTTCCCACTCCATATATCTGTCAGCATTCCATTGCATACATCCATTCCTCTTTTCTATCCTTTTTTTCATTTTTTTTGAGGATCACCCTTTCCCGGTGAAGGAAGGACTCTCCGTTTGGGAATTCCTCTCAACGGACTAGAATCTCCTACACTGGGACCTCCGTAAGTCCCCGACATCGAAGTATCTCCTCTTCGTTCACTAGGGCTGGTTGTACCATTGAAGTTCCCCGAAGTTAGTCATTTCATTCGTGGTGAGACGAGAGACCCTAGCTGACACGGCGGTGAAACAAAAACAAACTAGGGTCCCCATTTTGTGTGAACTTCGGATCTCGCTAAAAATACAAAAAAAATCATCAAAATCAAAACACAAAAAAAGGACGTAAAAGCATCCACTTGTTTGATAATCTCTGCTACCTACTTGCTAGTGTATGTTTTTGCGTTCTGGGAGAACTGTGAGCATGTCTCACGAGTCTTCTCAGGAGAACCACCCTAGCCGTGGTTTGACAGCCGACCCGCGAGTCCATGCTATGGACTCGGGTCCTTCTCATGACCCCTCGCATGAGGTGCAGGTTATTGCCGGGGACACGTCCCCGCCACAGGATATCACTTCCTTACTGGGCGTCCTCGCCAACACGGAGCTTACCTCTGAACAGCTCCGGGCCTTCCAGGCCATTCTAAAGGGGAAATCTGTTTCCCCCACGCCCCAGGAGTCAACTCCGGCTATCGCACCTCTCCACGAGTCCGTGCAGGCCATTCCATCTCCTTCATTGGCGCAAGCCATCCAGTCTCCCTCGCTTCAAGGACAAGCGAGCCAACAACCTCCCTCATTCCAATTCCCGTCACAATCTCAAACTCCCGGTGTTCCTCACACACCGTTTCAGCCAGGACCAACTGTCGGTGGTCCGACAGTTCCCTCTCATTCTGGGTTTCCCCCTCAAGTCTCCGGGAGACAGTTTCTCCCCCAATGGCAAGTGCCACCTTCACCCCCAGAGGAGCTCGCCCAATCGCTCCTCAATAGGTTCAATCGCATGGACGAGCAGTTTCAAAATCTGAGAAGAATGGTGGACGTGAAAGCCACCCCGGAGGTTGCTTTGCCAATCCTCCCCGTCATTCATCTTCCTCCCTCCGAAATGCCCACGTACCGCAGATACAATGGTACCGGCAACCCCTTCATTCACCTCAAGGACTTCATGTATGAGTCCTCCTATTGGCAAAACGATCAGAGGTCCCTGGCATACCTCTTTCGGAGATCATTGGATGGTCCCGCGCTTGAGTGGTTCTATTCTCTGGAGCCCCGCGAGGCCGAGAATTTTGAAGTAGTTCAGAGAAGGTTCTTGCAGAAATATAGGGATAGGGTCGGTCCCTCACTCTCCATTACCGACCTAGTGGCCGAAAAGATGAAACCCGACGAGGATTTTGTCCGATATGCTGATAGATGGAGGTCTCTGGCGGAGAGAATAAGGGATACCCTCTCCGAGCCCGAACAAGTGAAAATGATTGTGTCTAATGCAACCCCACAGTTCAGACACGTCCTCGCCATGAATAAACTTACTACAATGGAGGAACTCTATGAAAGGGCCCGATACATCCAAACCCAGCTAAAAGACTCCCCCATCATGAACATGTTTGAGTCGCCGAAGCCCAAAGTGGTCAGAAAGACAGGCGCTGGTGTCCCGGGCGGAGCCACAGAAGGGGTCGTGACAAATGAGCAAGTCAGTGCGGTCAACAATGCCAACTATGCAGTCAACCCAAGGCCTCAACAAATGCCCCGACTACCCCTTCAATCAGGTCCTTTCCCTCTCCGTCCTCCACCCCAAAATAATTCACCCCAGGATAATATGCCTCCATTACGCCAACCCCAACAACAACAACCACAACCTCAGCAACAACAACCACCGCTTCAGTACAACCAAGTTCCACCCCCGGGGAACTATGGTCCCCAACAGCAACAAAGGAGGCCGCTCGGTCCTAAGAGAGCCTACTATCCACCATTGCCAGAAACCTTAGCAGATATTTTTAATGCCCTCATGGCATCAAACCAACTCGCCCTACCCAGAGAAAGGCCCGCCTGGCCCCCCAATGTTGATACCTCCAAATACTGCGTCTACCACAGGCAGCCGGGACACACAGTGGATTACTGCTTCCATTTCAAAGATTACATCCATGATATGAATGATGAACATCAAATAGATTGGGATGAGATGAGACGGTACGTCGCGGCTCTCAAGGCTAGGAGACCTCCTCAGAGGCCACAGCAGCAGTTACAACAGCAGCAGCAGCAGCAACCACAACAACAACAACAGCCTCAGCAGGCCCCACAACAACAGCCCGACATGGGCATAATCCAGAATCCACTACCGGAGCACCAACAGCCCAATCATCAGGTTAATCCCATCTCCTCCTTCCCGGAAGTCGGGAGAGAGCAGGTGTGGCACCAGGAAAGTACCTCCATTCTTTATACCTCCAACCCTATCGTCATGCAACCCCCTCACCTTGCTCGGGTAGCACCTCTCTCTCATCAACCCGCATCGGTATCGCCTTCACCATTTCCACTACCATTACGCCCTCTCATCCGCACCCCGACCTCCTATCAACCGACACTTTCTACTACGCCTTCACACCCTCTCACCTTCTCCCACTCCCCCACTTTACCATCCACCTCTACCACATTTACCCCTACGCCTTCTAAACCCCTTATCATCCGTCCACCATACATAACCCCGTCTTTCTCCACCACATCACCACTAATGCCTTCAAAACCACTCATCACCCACCATCCGCCTCAAAACCTTTACCCGTTTCAAACCTTACCTCCACCTCCACCTTCCAAACCCCTTATCCTTCATAATCCGCGCGATATCCCCTCTACCTCCTCCATGCCTCCACCTAACAAACCCCTCATCAGAATCCCTGCTCCCGTCATCACCCCTGCTTCATCAACCATTCCTCCACTACTACCCCTCAAACCCCTGTTAAAACCCACTGCTACCCCCACAGAGGTACAAAAGCCACAGGCAATGGTGCTCCGGAGTGGAAGGATTTTCCACAAGGTTTTCCCCCACAACAGTCAGAATCTCGAGCAATCTCAGCCAGAGAAGGATGACGGAGAACAACCAGAAAAAGCTATCCCTGGAACACAGTATGATCTATTGAAACACCTGGACAAGACGCCTGCTCGGATCTCCATCCTGGAGCTTCTTCAAAGATCCACATCCCACCAGGCGGCCTTGATGGAATATCTTCAAAAAGTCATGGTTAATGAAGACCTCCCCGTGGAGAAGATTTCAACCGTCCTGACCCCAACAGACACACAACCGGCCATCATGTTCCACAACTACGAGCTCGCTCCCAAGGAGGCTCGGAAATATGCACTGTGTATTTCAATAAAAATTAATGGGGTATCCATAAACCCGTGTCTTGTGGACACGGGTGCGTCCATAAATGTGATCTCCATGAGCACTCTTCAGTTGTGTGGGATCGACGAGGAACAAATAAGACCTTCCTCGATCACGGTCACGGCCTATGACAATAGCAAAAGGCCGCCGCAGGGGATGATTATTCTGAAGGCAGAACTAGGCCCCATGGCAATTCCCACGGAATTCCATGTCCTCGACATGGACCCCACATTCAAGGCTATACTGGGTCGTCCTTACATTGAAGCCATGGACGCTGTGCCATCCACCAACCATCAGTGCCTGAAGTTTCCTTACAATGGGAGAATTATTAAAGTGGTCAGTACACCTGTCCTTCACACAGTGGATGCTATCAACACCTCTCTGCCCTCTGTTTGGCCGTCTCATCGGCCCATATTGTCACTGCTGGACGTGCGTGATCCATCTCGCATGCCACTAGCACCAAAAGAGCCGGTCAGGGCAACCACAACATCGTGTCTCCCTTTTCACTCCAAAGGTTGGGAGATTATGAGGAACATCGGCTATCAACAAGGAAAAGGGCTGGGCGCACAGTTACAGGGAATGCTCAAACCGCCAAAGGAAATTAGGCCGAACCGCAGGTTTGGCCTAGGCTTCAAAGGACCGTTCAAGGCAGATTGGAAGCCCCTCACGTGGACTCTATCAAACCACTTCAACAGAGGGCCCGTTGTTCAGATGGGGGATCACCCACGAGAAGCATATGGAGGATCACATGCTGTATATTTGGCTGAAAAATGTCCGAGGATCACCAAAAGAGGCAAGATCAAAGATCCGGAATGCGAGTGGGACAAATGGTTCGACATATGGGACATTTCCGTTGCACTGGAAAGGATGTTCTCATCTCCACAGCTTGAAGGACCACCATTGATCTCCGAAATACCAGAGAATATTACCACTCTTGCCAAGGTTCCAAACTATCCTCGTCCTCGCCAGAAGGACTCTGTCATCGACGGATCTTCATCCGTCCTCAACATTGCCGTCAACGGCCCATTAGCCGCCATCCTCTCCATCCACTCGTCTCAGCCTTTGCTGATATCTTCTTCCTGGGCCAGACAATTGTCTGATGATCTTCCCAGGTCCCCTTCTTTGCTTACATACCTACGCGGGCTTTTCGACCCGCGCCAGGTCTTCAACCATGATCTGCTCTACGAGCCCCACAATCCTCTAGCCATAACCACTTTCCTCTCTCCTCCAATCTCTTTTCACTGCTTTGTCATTAAAAACGAAAACGAAAAAAAAACGTCAATTTTCAAACTCTCCAACAACACATCTTCGTTGAGGAAACCTCCTACATCTCCCACGGGTGCGTACCGCCTTGCGGACCACCCGTCCAAGGTCCGATGAGCGACCTTTTCTACCCCTCCTTTGAGGGGTCTTCTCCTGTACATTCTACACCATCCTCCTCATCTTCCTCTTCGTCTGTAAATATTGTCAGTCAATCTAGGAATGATAGGCCAAGAGTAGTACCTAGGAAGAAATCCAAGGGTAGGCAGATCCCTCGTCGATTCCTTCTGGATTTGGCCGCCAGGTGTCAGGCCCTTCTTGCCATCCCCCAGTTGTTAGAAAATCCCATCCAGCTACCCGAAATAGAATGCGAGGGCGACTGTGCATCTGATGAAGGGTATGGAGTCTACGAGATCACGAATGAAGAATGCCCCACTGAAGATGAGGGTGAAGAATATGAGGATGCGGCGGGCGCATACGCTAGCGGAATAAGGAGATTCGACGAGCCGTCAACTGCCGTAGAAGAATCCACCAAAGAAGTCAACTTGGGGACTGAGGAAGACCCTAGGATCATCCTCATAAGTGACAACCTACCACCCTCTGAAGAAGAGGCATTAATTGAGGTCCTCAAGGAATATAAGGACACGTTTGCATGGAGCTACGAGGATATGCCGGGTTTGGATTCAACCTTGGTCGAACACCGTTTAACCCTAAAACCAGGGTCCATCTCGGTAAAACAAAGGTTAAGGCGTTTCCACCCCCAGATGGCTTTGAAAATGAAAGAAGAGGTCGATAAGCTCCACAAAGCCAGGTTCATTAGAGTCGTTCTTTATCCTCAATGGGTGGCGAACATTGTCCCGGTCATGAAGAAAGATGGGAAAGTCAGGATTTGCATCGACTTCCGGGACCTTAACCGCGCGTGTCCAAAGGATGATTTTCCCTTACCTCACATTGATGTGTTGATTGATAACACGGCAGGTTTGAAACCCTCTCTTTCATGGATGGATTTTCAGGATACAATCAAATTCGTTTGGCAGAAGAGGATCAGGAAAAGACGTCATTCACTACCCCTTGGGGAACATATTGTTACGTGGTCATGCCGTTTGGGTTAAAGAATGCTGGAGCTACTTACCAAAGAGCGATGATGGCCATATTTCATGACATGATGCACATATATCTGGAAGTGTATGTGGATGACTTATTGGTAAAATCAAGGACCAGGATGGAACATCCAGAAGTTTTGGCTAAGGTCTTGCAAAGATCCAGAGAGTTCCAATTGAAAATGAACCCGAAAAAGTGTGTGTTTGGTGTGTCATCAGGTAAATTGTTGGGGTTCATTGTGAGTAAAAGAGGGATCGAGATTGATCCCGACAAAGCCAAGGCTATCAGGGATATGTCACCTCCCAAGAATTTGAGGGAAGTCCGAGGTTTAATCGGGAGGTTGCAGTTTATTCGTCGGTTTGTGTCTCAACATTCACAAAGGTGTAGACCTCTCTACGAGTTGACCAAGCCAGGAGTAGAATTCCACTGGAATTCTAAATGTCAGAAAGCTTTTGAAGGGTTGAAGGAATATCTGGCTAGTCCACCCGTTCTCATTCCACCCAAACCAGAAAAACCTCTGATCCTTTACGTCTCAGTCTTGGATGACTCCGTGGGAGCCGTCCTCGCACAAGCTGATGAAGAAGGCAAGGAACGGGCAACCTATTACTTGTCCAAACTTCTCAATCCCTGTGAGTAGAAGTACACCGGCATGGAGAAAACATGTGCTGCCCTCGTTTGGGTAGTGCAGAAATTGAAGCACTACTTCTTGGCTCACGAAGTCCACTTGATTGCTCGGATGAATCCTATCAAATTCCTTCTGGAGAAAGCCGTCCTTACGGATAGGCTAGCACGCTGGCAAAGTTTTCTCTCTCAGTTCGACATCACCTACATCCAGCAAAAGGCGATTAAAGGCTATGCCATAGCCGAGCATCTCGCTCACCATCCTCTTCCCAAGTTCGACCCCGTCCAATCAGAGTTTCCAGATGAGGAACTAATGTCCATCAACCAATCAGATGAGCCAATGTGGACACTATATTTTGATGGAGCTCTGAATTCTCAAGGGAAAGGAATCGGCGTCGCCCTCCTGTCACCGGAAGGCCTCACATTCCCATTGGCGTACCAGCTCAAATTTCCAGTTACCAACAATATAGCCGAATATGAAGCCCTTCTAGCTGGCCTAGGACTCGCTCATTCTTTACGTATCACTGAGTTGCGAGTTGTAGGTGACAGTCAGCTCATCCTTCGCCAGGTACTCACTAAGTATCGCACTCGCGATCCCAAACTCAAGCCATACCAAGAACTCACTGCTACCTTTGCCAAACTGTTCACAAAACTGATCTTTGTTCATATCCCTCGTCATCAGAATATTCTCGCCGATGCCCTCGCCTCATTGGCATCATCCATAAGGTTCCCTCTAGGAAGATGGTTTAAGTCCATTTCCATCTACAAACTTCACGCCCCTGCAGTCGATGATGCTTCCTACGTAAACATCAAAGACAGGATAGCAAGGAAGATCCTGCAGGAAGATGTCCTTGAGAAGAGGGAAATCATGTTGGCAGAGGCCGAAGAAGAACTGGCTGATGAAGAGAAACCATGGTTCTATGAAATTGTCAAATATTGCCAAGATCAGTCTTATCCTGAAGGGGCCACCACAGAGGACAAGAAAGCCATAAGAAGGGTGGCTCAGAAATACACATTGATCGGAGGTCTACTCTATAGGAGGAGCCTTACTGGTATTCTGTTAAGATGTCTTGGTGACGATGAGGTTTGGAAATGTGTAGAGGAGACGCACTCGGGTGTGTGCGGTGGCCACGTGAATAGTCAGATGCTCGCCAAGAAGATCATTCGTCAAGGCTTTTATTGGCCCACTATGGAAGAGGATTGTGCTGTCTATGTCCGTAGGTGTGTCAAGTGTCAACTTCACGCCGATAAAATCCATTCACCATCTTCCTCACTTCATCCAATATCCTCCCCATGGCCTTTCTCCATGTGGGCATTCGACATCATTGGTCCCCTAGGTGATCCCAATTCCCTCACCAAGCAGAAATCTTTCATCCTTACTGCGACGGAATACTTCACCAAATGGGCCGAAGCCGAAGCTTACGCGGAAATCAAGGCGTCAACAGTCTGCAAGTTCATCATGAAGAACATTCTCGCCAGATTCGGCGTCCCAAGCACGATCGTCACCGACAATGGGCCACAATTCATTTCTCAGGACCTACAGGACCTCTGCAAAAGGTACGCAATTGCATTGCATCATTCATCGCCTTATTACCCACAAGGTAACGGCCAAGCGGAGGCCACCAATAAAACATTGCTCAAAATCATCAAAAAAACCTGCGAGTCTAGTAAGTTTTCAGACTGGCCAGAAAAGCTTATCGAAGCCCTATGGGCCTATCGTACTTCAATCCGTACCCCCACCGGGCAGACTCCATTTGCCCTCACTTATGGTATGGAAGCGGTAGTCCCGTACGAGACTCTGATCCCTTCTCTCAGGGTACAATTGGATGAGGAATTTCCCCTCGACGATCGTCGTAAGTCACTCCTCGCCCAGTTGGAACTCTTGGATGAGAAGCGGCTGGCCGCCGCCGAACACGGGCGTGTGTATCAAAATAGACTCGCTCGCTTTTACCAAAAGAAAGTCGTTGAGAGAAAATTCAAAGTCGGTGAGATGGTCGTAAAAAGAATTTTTGTCAAACCTGGAGGGCCGCGTTCTAAGCTCCAACCTAATTGGGAAGGACCATTTGTAATTCAAGCCGTGTACCCTGGCAACGCCTACAAGCTAGTCAACGCCGAAGGGACCGAGTTATCCCACTCTTGGAATGGGCTTTATCTTAAGAAATACTACCCTTAGCACAAAAAAAAAAAAAATGAAAAGATAAAAAACATCAAAAACAAGGAAATATTGAAAACCACTAAAAATATGGAAAATTCAAAATGCCGATGCCTGGCAGGCACCATGTAGTTAAGTCCCTGCATCTAACCTTCATGTTAGGATAGGGCCCATTAAGGCTTGGTAGGCACCGGGTCTTGGTTTGCCAGAACCGTGGAGATCCCTGTCCGGCCACGTCGGCCTATGCTCGCTCGAAGGAAGCTAACATGTGCTCACTTATGTATTTTATTCAAAAAAAATCGGTAGCATCACCTACGGTAGGGCCACACCTAGAAGATCTCCGGAAGCTGTAATCTTTATTCTTTTCTCTTCGACCAAATGAGACAGTCGGCGCCCTTAAAACGCTGAGCATGAGAAACCGAAACTCAAACCCCAAAGGCAAGAGTAGGACCCATTTCCTCGAGCATCGATCAGAGCACGAGAAGAGGGCAGTGTCCCCGCAGGCATACGAAGAGGGAGCCCACCAACGTCAAACGACTATATCTCCCTCACAGAAAGAAATATAAAATCAAAATCAAGAGAAAAGCCTGGTCGTGACCGTGCCTGGTACGATAAACGGAACCCCTCAAAGCAAAAGTCTGAATCCACAAAGGGGGGCCGTGGAATGTAAATGCTCGAGATTTGGTCCGAAGTTGTCCGAAAGGAAAGAGTTAATGGGCCCTTATTCGCTCGCCGGGTTAACGGCTTTGCCGGTCCTCTCAGGAGGTTTATCCCCTACGCTCTTCCTTCTCCCTCTAAAGATGAAGGTTCGATGGAGTTTCTGAAAGGTGAAAACTGCCCAGGGTCTGCGACCTTATTTTAATATACACATTTTGGTTGCCTACTTTGAAAAGCAAAAGCTATCGCTGCGAAGGAGTCTCTGTGTTTCTGGCTGGTCAAGACCCCTGTTTACCACCTTGATGTCTTCTTGTTTAACCTCGGGCTTAGGCCAATGCAAGCGCGTCACCTATGGGTGCGACGGCGTCTGATTCCGGGTCAGCGTCGCGCGGTTGGTCGTTAGGGTTCCAGGGTGTTCCATCTTATACCATCTAGAGTTGTGAGGAAACAGACCCGGGTCGGGCAAATCATCTACCTCAAACACCTTTTGGGTGAATCCCTGTGGTCGGAAGCAACTGGGAGCCTAAGCATGGCATGACGGTATTGTCATCAGGGTAAGTCTTAGCCGGCGGGATCGTCATTCGAGGGGTCTAGAGGCCCAAATCAACCTAGATGTGCACTTAAGATACCTGGGAGGTTAGTAAGAAACCCCTGTCTCACGTAGGTTAGGTGCCATTTGGGTGCTTGCCGGGCGTTAGCAATAAAATTCTACCCTTGGAATGATAAAAGCACAAAAAAATGGAAAAGAGAAATGTACATATTTGCAAACAAAAAAATCTTTTTATGTTGAAACAAAAAAAATATCAAATATAAAAAAAAGAAAACAAATCAATTTTGTATAATTACATTTGCGTGCAGCATCTCACTTTTTAATATCGCTTGCATTCGTGTGCTTGCCTGTCGCATTTATCATCACCGCATCTTTCCCTTGCCTTCGTTAAATAAAGGCTTGGCCCCTTGACCAGTTATCAAGGACAGTCACAGTGACCATTTGCCTATTGAGCAAGGGGCCAAGTCAGAACAGAAATTCTGATTTGTTTGTTTCAGTGATATGTGCAGGGATTCAGGTAACTGAAGCAAAGGTGAAAAACAAACAAACCGAACCTTGTTTTTATTCCAAAAAATAAAAACCAAAAATTTACATCAAGTTCCGCCCTCTCTCTCTGCATTACTCGTCCCACTACTCTCCGGGCAAAACACTCTCAAAGGCGCTACCCAACTACGAAAAGCGGTACTCCTGCCGCTCTGTACTCCTCTTCCTATTCCCACATCCCGGCGTTGATCCGCGGAAGCAGCAGAGAAGCTACCAACACGAAAGCCACGCTCTCGTGCTTTTCGATAGCGCTCCTCACCATCTCTCAGCCACTGTTCAGCAAGACCAAGGCCGATTCGGAGTTCGAATAGTTGGGCCTCCATGGCCCTTCGCTCCTCCCTTTCAGCCAAACTGTTGGCTCTTTCTCTCTCTGCGTTTCTTTCCCTCTCTGCCCGTTCTCTCTCACGGTCTTCCCTCTCTAACTGGAGAGTAATCCTCAGTTCCATAGCATCCCTGGATGAGTCGTCATCAGGATGACGCCGCAGTTCCCTCTCCAGTTCTGCTATCCTAGCCTCCTTCTGCGCAGCTTGGGCAAGCGCTTCTTCCGTCTCCTTTTCCTGTCGAGTGTACCATCTCAGATACGCGATAAGGCGTAAACAAAGAGAACTCAACGCTGAAACTTTTACCTGTATACGAAGCATTCCTTCTGCCTCCGCAGCACGCTGCGTGGCGTGAGCAAGTTGCTCATGAAGCGAGTCAAGTTCTGAGGTGGGAATCCACAAGCTGGAAGAGGCACCACCTACTCCCATCGCTGGGGAGGCTGCGCCAATCTGGGCATGCTGCGACCATGTGAATTAGCAGCCAACATCTGGAATCTGGGGTTTTAACTAGGAACGTACTGTACACCTACCAAGGCGCTCGTTAGCTCCGCG